>VDFB02272585.1:0-269805 GCA_007258455.2 Sequoia sempervirens
ATCTGCAATAGTAGCTTGTAGACTATAAATTGATGGTTGATTGGTAGCTTGACCCCATTGCCATAGACTTTCAAATGGACTAATTTTATAGTATTATTATGTCATGTCCCATTTCTAGTTACTCTAAGTTGCTCTTTATGTTTCCCTTGGTCTTGTTCACTGTGTCTTTTCCCTTTTTGAGTATGTCTTTCCTTCCAACTATATTTTTCCCTTCTTTCTATAGTAGTTTCAAACTTATCCATGATTTCATTCCTTCCACCCTTCCCCTACTTTGTCATTATATTTGTTAGTATTTCAAACCTATATTTACTAGCATGCTTGTTGTTCGACCCTTGATGCCTTGGCTTATAGTATGATTCTTATAGCATCTTTGATCCCCAATTCTTGATATTCTTTCCTTTTTTTATTCTCTTCCCAACTTCCTAGCACATTTCTTAATGTCATCAATGGTATATTTTTGGCGTTATAATTTTCAAAAGTGGAATATTCCTACCCATAATCTATTCAAATTTGATGGTGTAGGTTTACTTTGTGGTTGACGTATTATTTTTTTAATGGATATAAAAAAGTGAATGTATCCTTTCTAGTTGGAGACATTATAGTGGTATCAAAGTTGGTGATATTGTTAGCTTTTGTTTTAGAGCTAAATTTTGTATGTTGTGATTTTATGTAGTACAATGAAAAAAGAACCATATATCAACTAAGGGATATTAGAAACTAAAGTTGGTTTGCATAGATTCTAGAGATTAAATTCCCTCTATAGAATTTGTTGCAGAGCACAATAATATGTCTAAAAGAGAAAGGATAATGAATATGAAGGACAATCTTGATGGCTAAGCCAAAATGAAGTTTGATTTGATATTGGATATGATGGAATAATTGCTCCAAAAGGTAGATAACCATATGAATGAGCCTAGAGGATAGATTGGTGAAGGGAACACTTCTGGGGCCAATAATCTTGATGCCACTCAAAGCAACAACCAAAATACTATCCCTTTTTCAGTTGCAAGACCTACTTGACCTACCTTTCTTAATAGGGAGGTAGAGATTCCAAAAGTTAAATCCCAAAACTTATTGATTGATGATATTGGAAATTGTTATGTAGACTATAGAGCTCTTTAGAGGAGATCCAAAGTGATTTATTGCTCATAATTTAATGAACATGGAAAAACACCTATAATGGACTTAGACCTAGTCTCATATTGTAATTTTTTTAGAAGTGTATTGCATGCAAATGACATAAATGAAATATGCATCAAATCTAGCCTATTCAAACCAAATACATGCAAACCTCATAAAGATCAAGTGTATTATGTTGATAGATTGATAGGTTGGATGTGGTTGCTCAAGATTTTAGTAGCACGATATTATGATCAATATGATTCAATAAAAAATTGGGCAACATAACAATAACATAAGATTATATTCTTGAAAATGGGATGGAATTCTTCTCATTTATAGAATTTTCATGAGAAAAATTGAGGACCAAGATATAGATTGGTTGATGGATGGCTAGGATTGAATAAAGATTAGGTTTTGGATCCAAGTTGTAGTCATGTGACAAGTGTCACATGAGGGATAAAGGCTAGGTTTAGGAGGTGCATTAGGGAAACATCCTTATGTGAATGGCTAAGATTAAGAAGTCTGATATGAAATGAAGGGATAAGATGGAAAGTTAGTTTGACTTTTGGTAAGTGTTTAGATTAGATTCAATGATTCTATACAAGGTCTTAGTTAGTCATGTGAGAGGGACACTTGTCACATGATGGAAAGTTTAGATTATGATCCATTCAAACAAGATAGAGGGATAAGATTAGATGGGAAAGGATAGAGGATTGTGGACAATGATTTTGGTAACCCAAGGGTTCTCTAACTCTTCTAGGTTTTTCACCTAAAAGGAGAGAAATGGGGCCCAAAATGCTAATGTCTACACTCAATATTAATGTAAATAGGAATGCAATGTATCTAAATATGATGTACTAATGCAATAAACTAAAAAAAAAATGATTTATTGATGTTAAACCTAAGAAATGCAAAGTGTTGGAAAACACACTGTGATATGCAAAAACACCTAAGAATGTAAGTAAATGATGATAGAATTAAATAGAACTGGACAGGTGCACCTGGAATCTGGAATTTGATGCAAAGAGGCTCTAGAATCCTATAGAGTTGACTAGAAATGTTGACTGGGACACTTATGCCAAGCTGGATGACTTAGTCTAGTTTTGGGGAAAATTTGTCAGAATGAGAATCTGCCAAATGGGTACTTAGAAATGTAAAAATCAATTTTCAGACCTGGCAGTGGAACTAATTCACCATAGATGGAAACTTAGACCACCTAGGGATTTCTAGAATTTCGAGACAAGATTTTGTAGCTTTCGGTCTGCACTTGCTGTTCTGACAAGTGTCTGAATTTGAATATGCAAAAAAGGGGATGAAAAGAGTCTCCAAGCTTCAATTAGGGTTGTGTTGAATTTGATGGATTGTTGACCACTTTTTTACACCAAACTCTTTGACAAGTCTACATACAAGGCCTATAAACACACATGCAAAGAGGGGAAAAAGGGTTAAGGGTTAGAGTATAGGGGTTTGCCTTGGTCAAACCCCACTTTGGTAATCAAACCCTATGAAATGAAATGAAATAAGAAGAGAATGATAAATAAACAACATGCAATGTCATAAACTTACCAAACCTTTGATGTGTAAATCCGAAGATATGCAATGAAGCGCTCCAATGGATGACTTGATTATGCTTAGAGTGCTTGAATGCTTTAGAATGATGAAGAAATTGAGTGCTTGAATGCTTGATGAATTAGGAGATTGTAGGGGATTAGGAGATGAAAAATGAGGAGAAAAACCCTTATTTATACTTGATTTTCCATTAATTCCCGAAAATAACACATCATAGGCCAACCTCAAGGGTAAGAGAATAAAATCTCGCTAAGAAATTAAAATTATTTTGATTTTTGTGCCCAGTGGGACTAATTCGCCCCAGATGGCGACTTGGTCCCACCAGGACAATTTCACTAGGTTTAGGAAATTAGAGTGCATTAAATAATGTTTAACGGGAATATCCTAAAAAATCAACTTAAGTATGGCTAGAAAGTGCATTAAGGGGTCATTTAAACATGAAAAAGGGTTGATTTAGTGATGACAAGTCTAGAAAAGTGTGAGAGTTTGTTACAACTCTTTACAACACTTTGAAATAAGACTTGGTAAGTGATAAAAAGGGGATATTTAAGTGAATTATAATAAAAGGGTCCTAGAAAAGTGTGAAAGTGGGTTACAACACTTCACAACACTTTTACAAGACATCCTAGAAATCTTAATGATTCTCAAGGGTCAAAGACCTAATGTGAATGTGTTGACCACATTACAACATTAAATCTAGGAAAAATCAAGCCAAAGTCCATAAGAAAGACTCAAGTGAGCACAAAAATGTCAACTATACATTTTTTGGCGACACAAGGATAAAGTGGAATTAAATAATAAAGGAAAAGATGGTGGACATTTATTAGCCTAAATCAATCAATTAATTATAAATTAATTAATTAATTTAGTAGGGAGATTTGGGGATAAGGGTAATGGATAAATTAATTAAATAAATAATGATTTTTTATTTAATCAATTGGCTAGGACAAGGTGGGATAAAGGTGATGGGTAAATTAATTAAGTAAATAAATATTATTTATTTAATTAATGGCTTAAAATAGGCTAAAATTAGGTGTGGTTGGGTAAGGTTAGATTTTAGGAGTCTACAAAAGGGTTTTGCAAAAAAACTTTAGGGAAATTGTCCCTATGATGGATCTAATAGGTGCACAACTCGCGAGTGGGTACATAAGCTTGACATGTACCTATTTCTTAGGTCTATGATGGAGGATGAAACAATAAAGTTTCTACCTTGCATTTGGAGGGTATAACACAGTAGTGGTGGTATCACAAATTGATCACCCAAGGTCACAAATCCATCACCTCATATGATAAATTTTGCAAACTACTAATTGAGAGGTTTGATCAAAAGGATCTTAAGTTTATTTCAAATATTTGACTCATCTCAAGTAGTGTGGTTTATTAGAGAATTATGTAATAAAGTTTCAAAAGCTATCTATAATGGTGTCATACATCACAAAGAGGAGATTGGAAATGCTCTTCGTCGAAGGGTTTATTGAATTTCTCAAGGTCAAAGATTTCCAATCACCTACCTTATAAGAGGAAATCAATTAAACTTTAGCATTGGATACTTTCATGCCAAAGAATAATTCTTAGACCAAGAATTTCATTCCAAAGAATCCTTTTCATACAAATGTACAACAGACGAAGAGTTTCCCATCAAGGTCAAACATTGAGGTGAGGAACAAGTTGAGAAGGAAGAAATTGTGATTTAGTTGCAAGGAACCTTGGTCACCAAGACATAGATGTCTTCAAAAAGGATAGGTGAATTATATTGAGGTAAGGTCTGAAGATGAATCAGGGTCTAATGAACCCAAACCACAAAGTGAAGAAGAACTTGGATTGGAGATCAAAGAAGAAGAAGACAAACCAAAAGAGGAAGGGGACATTTCAGGGGACACTCATGCTACACTATTTGGCACTCCAAGGTACAATCCTTTTTGCATCCATGGGGTTTTGCAAGGTTAAATTGTGACTATGCTCATTGACACCATTGCTACTCATAATTTCATAGATGAGGGATTGATGGAAAAATGAGGTCCCCAAATAGAGGATTTCAAAGGGTTCAATAATGGTGATTGATGGATTCACTATCTATTGCACTAAAAAGATCTTTCAATTGAATCTTAATCTAGGAGGATATGATATGAAGGATGATATTTATGTTGTCAACATAGGAGACATGGATATGGTCCTAGGTATCCAATGGTTGCACTCTTTAGGCGAGATCACACAAAAATTCTAGACATGAAACTAAAGTTTCACTCAAAATGGAAAGAAGTGATACTTCAAGGAATGATCAATAGAGCACCAAAGATTATATTTGCTCAAATAATGGAGACCACTTTCCATCATGGGAAAGCATCATGGGTGGCTTAGTGTTTGGTGATTATGAAAAAACCCACTAATGGTAATAAAATGTATCATGTCAATGTACAAAATATCTTGGATCAACATGGTAAGGTCTTCAACAACATTCCTCTAGGGAGATCACTAGATAGGGCCTTTGAGAATGTCATTGAGTCAGAAGAGTGTCTTAAGCTCATCATCTCTACTTCCTACTACCATCCCAGGATGTATAAGGGAACTGCTAGACATGGGGCACATCATACCTAGCTTAAGTCCGTTTGCTCCATCTATAGTTTTGGTGAAGAAGAAAGATGCCACAATGTGGATGTACATCAACTACAAAGAATTGAACAAGAAAACTATACAAAATTGATACCCAATTCCTAGGATTGATGAATTGGTAGATGAGCTTCATAGAGCAGTTTACTTTTCAAAAACGGGTGTTAGATTTGGCTACCATTAGATCTGATTTTGAGAGGACATTCATAAGATGGGTTTTAGGTTTCAGTATGGGCATTGTGAATTTTTGGTGATGCCATATGGTTTGAAAAAATGCCCCAACGACCTTCCATCATGTATGAATCAAATTTTATGTAAGCAATTGAGAAAGTTTATCCTTGACTTCTTTGGTGACATTCTGATCTACAACAAGACATGGGAGGAACACCTTTGACATATTGATGAGATGCTAGGAATTTAGGAAGCACATACCTTGTTTAAGGCACCATAAGCTGCTAACTTGTTCTTTAAGGAAGTATTGAAGTTCCATGGACTACCAAAGAGTATCGTGAGTGATAGAGTCATTTCATGAGTTTATTTTAGCAAGAGCTCTTCCTATCTCATGAATTCAACATTGAATGGAACCATGGCCATGTCAAATTTATTCCAACAAATCAAATCTTGCAAGGAGTATATTCTCACACCATCTCGAATGGTTTTTGCCATAAATTTCATAAATTCTCTAGTAGTTTTACATTTAGATTGGGCAAGATTGGTGAGAAACTTAATGAAAAATGTTAATGGTAGGATTTTGATAATGGTCGGTGTGTTCTTCAACATGTAGATTGTATTTTCAAGACAACAATGTGTAGCACCTGATGTCCATAACATGGTTTTCTCCTACACGCTTTGTTAGCCATATTTTTGTGACCTAATTCTTGGTCTATACAAGGGAATTTGATATTCATTGTAAAGGGTTGGGGTTTTTGTATTTGTATGGAAAAAGATCATCTGGTCAAGTTGTATTTCATGTATAACCTTTGTGTATAATTGCAACTCGAATTTTTGAGTGTGATGGTCATTTGTAATAGCAATGTAAATGTTTTTTAGAAAATCTATATAAGGTACTACTTTATTCTTGTCTTGCAATCTATCTTCACAAATCTTTTAGAGTTTTAGGGGATTCAAAGAAACCTTGAATACACATTTGCTATATTTTGTATAAGATCTTTGTTAGTTTGCATCCAAGGGGTGTAGTAAAACCTTTCATTACATGCATGTGTATGCCATGTGCATTACATGCATGTGTATGCCATGTGAAAATCTTTCAAATTGGTATGTGAATTTTTAAAACTATTTATGAATTATAAGTGGAGATTGCATTATGAAGGATAAAGGGCATTTGAGGGTTTGCACTCTATAAATAGAGCCAAGTAAATAAGACTCATTTGAAAAATAAAGGTTTGGAGTGTTGTTAAGGTGTCCATTTGGGGTATACTCTATGTTGCAGGAATGGGCACTAGTCTCATGGCAAAAGCTTGACCACCCACATCATTTTAAATCAAGAAAATCTTTAACCCCTTTTATTTTTATTTTATTTACCACTGAGCTACTGGCCCCCTTTTTGACTAGCCATCTTTGATTCAAGTGTGGCTCATTTTCCAGCACACCATCCATTGCATGCTCTAAACTTCTAAATAACTTGCAGGTAATAAGATAGATTGGTCTGCCAATTGGTTTGTAATTCGTCCTCTATATAGAACTCTTGGGATCGCAATGTATCAGGTCTAGTTTATGGTTGTGATAGGGTTCAGATGTGGCTCATTTTCCAGCACACCGTCCATTGCATGCTCTATAATTCTGAATAACTTGCAGGTAATAAGATAGATTGGTCTGCCAATTGGTTTGTAATTTGTCCTCTATACAGAACTCCTGGGATCGCCATGTATCAGGTCTAGTTTATGGTTGTGGTCAGGTTCCTTTGGTACTTCTTCAGTCTGTCTTTTAATATGGATTTGGATATGGGTTTATGGTTCTGAAGCCGCCCTTGTGATAAAACAGATGTAGACTCTGAGTTGGTCAGCAGTTCGGATGTTCTTTTTGAGCCATTATATTTCGGTAGAGTTTTTTTTCCAATTAAGTAGTACAAGCACTAGAAGTCGACAGATATTTTCTTCATGATTAAGAGCTAAAGGAGGGGCAAAGCGATACAAGCTTATGCAATTTAACGATTTCTTAGCTTTGGAATTTCATGACTTTACTGAATTTTGAAATTTAAATTAGGTGTTATATGCAATATAAATTATACATAAGATGGAGCACATCCCATAGTTCTTGAATCTTCTCCCTTTTCCACAACTACTGCTGGTAAGAAAATATAATGTCTTAATTTTTAATGCTCATGAATAAGATATTATGCACATTACTTCCAGAAGTTTGCATTAAAATTTATTTTATAGAACAAGTGGTTTTCAGTCTCTTTTATCTTTTTTCCATGCTTAATGAATATGATATACTTTGATTGTTGTACATGTGTTCTTCCATATGTTGTTTCCAACAGAGTGGATATAAAACCAACTTATAGCCAATTTTAACAGCATTTTAGAGTAATAAAGAACAATCCAATATTTCATTAAATGCAAAAAAGGGGTTTTATTTCATCTTTGCTTTTTTGGATGTTTTTTTTTTAAATGGAACAGAGAGCCGGGAGAGTGGATTAAATCTCAATGCTCAAAGCCAAGAAATATGCAGAATAGACAAGCGATGATATGCTTGATGTGTGACACTGATAACAAGATATAGGTGATGAACAGAGTGTGCAGTATTTAATCTAATATATTGACAAACTAGTCTATTTTTCTGTTCTTGAAAAATACAAGTTCTGTGTTTCCATGGTTGAAGATGTCTACTACTGAGCCATGAATCAAACAAATTTTAGCTTTGAAGTACCGAATAAAACATCCAATACCATGAATGCATGGGTTTAATGAAAAATTGTTTACTACCATTATAATACTATTTAATAATGAAAGATTGTTTACTCCAAAAGTCGCTGTATTCTTTCGTTTAACAAAGACTATTTTCTCAGTGAAAGACAGATGAAGATTCCATGAGTATTTGAGACAAGTGAAGTATCAGGTAGAAGATCAACATATAGCTTTCCTGGCAAACACATAAAAAAACTTAATATATTTCAGAGATGAGTTCAATGTAGATTGAATTGAACAAGTGGCCAGAAAATTGATTATATAGACCAGAAAAACACTCCACTGGTCCAGAAAGAAAACATTCAAACTTGAATAAGTGTGCACTGTGCATCAAAAATACAATTTTTCAAAACAAAATGCTAAAACAGCAAAGTCAAATCATTGACAAATTTATACAGTAAAGGGTCAACAGAACAAAATTTCATGTTTGATGCAGTGGGAAAACTTTAACATTGTAATGTGAATGAGAAATCTTATTCAGATTCTTGTAAACCACTAAGTACAATGGAAGCACCAAATAGACCAACTGCAGAGGCTGCAAGGATGACTGCTACAACATTCTGAGCAATTACAAGTCCTTGACTATCATCTGGAATCAGAACAATAGTGGCAATAGCAGCCACAACTAGTGGTAATGACACAGATGCAATTGCGGCAGGTGATGTAGAAGCAGCTTTCTCAGCTAGACTCAGCAGGCCAAATTCTTCTGCTTTTGACAAAAGGCCCATTTTTTCAATTGTTGAGAGAGTGAAGCCTAATTCCTCTGCCTTTGAAAGCAATCCTGCCTTTTCAACTCCACTTAAGACCTTCTTCTTCTCCAACTTTTTGACAATATCTACATCTACAGTTTCGTCGCCTTCAAAGAAGATCCCTGCCCCAAACCACTGTTTCTTCCAGTTGTCATCGTATGTATTCACCTGCATAGCTTCAACTATTTAACATTACTGCTGCTCTTCAAATACTTAAATTTCATAAACTGGGAAAGAATACTACAAAACATCAAAATGTGAAAGAGCAACAATATTCAAAGTTCCACTATCCCATTCAAAAGGACGTTGACCAGTTTGGTGTATTGGTTAAAAAGAGGATGTTACTAGTAATAACCTACGATAGAACATGTGACTTAAAAAATACTCATCTCATGCAGCTGAAAAAAGTTAAAAGGCAACAACCAAAAGCAGGAACAAGAACCCAGAGAAGTCGCATAACTCAGCAGTAGAACAACCAACCATTCAGGTGATGGTCTTTGGTTTTTGATTCTAGCATGTCCAGTTTTTGTCAGAGTCATCATCAGCTAGGGGAAATCTAGAGGCTCTCAGACAGGGCATGTCTTTAAAGACCAACAGAGATCACAATCAACATTCTTGAACGAGAAAACTAAAGATAGCAAGTAGCATAATATGCTAGAATAGACCCCACTAGCTGGACGGTGTTCCTGGGTTTAATTCCTATCCAATCCAGTTTTCCCAACAGAGAGATGTATACAAGCAAGCGGGATGTATTATCTCCATTTTCTCCCAGTAGCACATATGCCAAGTTTTCAAGAACAGCGAAATTAAAAACATTTATTATTCACACAGACCAAGTTCTAACATATGATAAACTCTTTAGGTACATATTATCCTTTTTGTTCCAATTTAGAGAAAAAAGATCCGTCAGTGTACAATTAAAATAAGACAAAGCATCTTGGTTTACGGTTGTTTGGCCAAATTATGATAGCTCATCTAATTAAGCATTCTTACAAAGCACGCAACAAATAGGAGTTCACATAGTTTACTTATCAACCCTCTCTCCTATGAGGCTCTTTCAGGCAAAACCTAGATAATGAGAGATAAACTCAAAGAACTACGGAATGCAGAAAGGATTATCAGCTATAGATTTCCTTAGGAAGACGAGACGCAAATCCATCTTTCATAAAGATAATTTGCCTTCTCTGGTTTTCTGTATTGGTTTAACTTCCAACCATTTTACAAGAGTTGAATATCTTCCAACCGAATTTGGCTATGCAATTTAAAACCGGACCTGATAGTTCTATAAAACTCTAGATTCTTTGCCTCCCAGGGTAAAGTATGAGATGCTTACCCTTTCAACTTTTATTGGACAAGGCCTTCCATGTAATTGACATGTTTTCTAGTAGAATATAAGATGAATTTGTTCCAAAAGGAAAAGCTGATAGAGGAACCACGAACGCATTCAGAGAGAAATAAACTGTATCTCAGCAAAGGCAAACATAGGCAGGGGATGGTCTTCAAATTCAAAGAAATCTACTTCAAACATACTGACCTCCAGAACTGTAAGAATGTTTTTATTTATATCGTTTGTGGAATAAACATCTGAACAAACCCTAATAGTACAGAGAATTAAGCTATTGCAAGGCCTGTTCAGATTATGATTTGATCTCTTTAGATTACTTGTTTTCAGGATACATAAATATTAAACATTTATCAAACAAGAATCTTAAGATCACCCTCTGCAAGACTTGTTGACCCCTATGTCACACAGTAAATTCCATGGGTTTGGGGCTACGAGCAGACTTCTTGAGTTATGTTTTAAAATGCTTTGGGATACAGATACTCATCACCACATAGGTTCCTCCCATTGGTGGCCTAATGAAGCAAGAGGCCTGGTGACCAAATGAGAGGCACCAGATAAGTTAGACATCATACATGTAAGCATATTACAGAAACGGGAATAATCACATAGCATAAATCTCAGCAGCTTATAGGTACAATGCCGGTGAGAAAGCCTACAATCTCAGCTGCACTAAAATGTCAGAAGAGAAGCTACTTGACATAGCTTTGTTTTTTACGCATTATACTTGTTTGCATTATGATTTTATTCGTTTAGAATTTCTAGTTACATTGTCTTTACTTTGGTGGAGATGTACCAAGCACTCCTGCTGCCCATGGCCATTTGTTGGCAATAATATCTCAATTAAGTTAAACCAATACATGAAAACCAGAGAAAACAAACAAAAATGGATAAACATCAAAATCACAGTGGTTAAGATCAGCACCTTCTTTCTGGGTGCCATGGCAACTATTAGCAATGATTGTCTGCTCACTGAAGAACGTTGCCCTGCCAAACGAATCCACAGTTTGGTGCCTCCATTGATGTGGGCAGAGCTGGAAAAGGATGGAGACAATCCTCTCCTCCTTATCAAGGCCGACCCACATTGCACTGTGACAGCACTGGCAGAGGCCATTGTTTATGCCACAATAATCTGATATCCCTTTTAACTAATTCCCTTCCTGTCTTCTGAAATGAAATTCCTTAAACTGACAGAGTTTAATGGCAGAGGCACTCTTCCAAGAAAAAAAAGTTAACAGACGAAAAAAAAGCATTGAATGTAAACCCAATTTACACTGGGGGTCTGCTGGTGATCAAATAGATGTTTCAGATCCATAAGCGAGAAAAATTGACGGGCCCATTTAGCTGTTTGTATGTTATTACGAAGTAATAAGATTGTCATCCAGGAGTCCAATCAGATTATGGAATGGCCATTACATGGAGCACCATCAACCACCCAAGCTAAAAGCTATCCATTCAAACAAGTTCACCCATATCACATCTTTGAGTTAAAAAGCAAGCGGCTGCTAGTAGCATGTCCCAATTGCCTGTATAAATGTTAAAAAGGAAAATTTATAATTTTTTAATTAAAAGCGACAATTAAATGTAATTAATATTCTAGAATTAGTATAGATATATCTAAAAAATATCTAAAAAATATCTAAATATCAATTTAGAGTTTTTTTATTTTTATTTTTTTATCTATCTTAAATAATATCAATATTGTTATTTATACTAATTTATCTTATAGTTTAATTTTTTTAAGTATAATAGATAATATTTTTATATGTAATATATTATTTTATTTATGAAATCTATAAAATATATTTAAAATATTTGAGATAAGGTTTACAAGTCAAGAGTGGACGGTGGTGTTGCGCTAAAAAGGCAACTTCTCCAAAATAAAGCCATGGGTGTAAAGCTAGTACGAAGGCTATATAAACAACCTCGACTAAAATGGGCTAAAATATCACAACATAAATATCTAGATAGCACAGATCTAACCAATATATTGACTGCAACTCAACTCCCCTAGGGATCGAGAATTTAGAATTTCATCATCAACAACAGATCATTAGTAAATGACTATCTAACCTAGGACATTCATAATGGTCGAATGACTTTTTTCTGGGAAGACTCCTAGGGAGGTTTTAGCAAGAATAGATGGCTTGAACCATCTAAGAAGAACGTTAGAAAAAAATTGGGGCGATAAGGTAGGTGACTATGTGGAAGTATGTCAAGCAGATGCAATAACTAGGTGGTCTTGGAAGAAATGTAATCATTTAAACATTCCTGAGCAGGAGGTATTGCTCCTAGAAGAGACTCTAAAAAGTAGAAGGATAGCCCTTTGTCATGGGGAAGACAAGTTGGTATAGAATGGTGCAAACAATAGTCAATACAATGCAAGAGATGGGTACAGATTGCTTGAAGGTTGCATTGGCGAAACAAAGATCCCAATTCATTTATGTTGGCACAACCCATGCCTTCTTAAAGTTGGGGCTTTCACGTGGTTTCAATGGCCCATCAAGTTGTCCAATTTGCATAAGTGTAGAGGAAGAGAGAAATCACCTTCTTCTTGGTTGTGAATTTGCACAAGAGTGTTGGAGATGGTTATGCACTAAGCTTGGTTGGATGATGGCCCTACCAAGTGACATTTTGATAAGCTTGGTTAGATGATGGCCCTACCAAGTGACATTTTGATTTTGTTTAAAGGCTGGCCAAATCCAGATAAGAATGTTGTCTTTGGTCAATTAGCCCATCAATAACTCTATAGGAAATCTGGAAGGAGTGCAATTGAAGAATTTTCTAAGGGAAAGAAATGTGTATATCATCTTTTTTGAACAAATTGGATGCAACTATTATGGAAGTAGTGAACAATCGAATATAAAACAAAAGTTTGAACAACAAATCATGGGCAAAATGGGACAATGACATATTGAACCGTTGGCACGATCTAAGGCCTCCACAAGTGGTTGGGCCAGGTGGAGTGAAAGTGGTTAAAGCAAGGGTTGAGGCTTGCTAGTCGAATCCCAAGCAAGGTTGGAATAAATTAAATTTTGACAGGGCTTCAAGAGGCAACCCAGGCACCTCTAGTGTTGGTTGCATAATTCACGACCAGGAAGGGAGCAAGATCTATAGTGCTTCTATCCCACTTCAAGAAGGAACCAACAATGCCATAGAGATGCAAGCTCTGTTATTTGGATTAGAGATATGCCAAGGAAAAAGACTCATGGACTGAAGGAGATAGAAGGGGATTTGGAAATCATAATTAACATTATTTGAACAAAATCAATTCAGAATTAGAATCTAAAAAATTGCCTAGAGCAAGTTCTAGAGAAATTGATTGTGTTCAAGAATTACATGGCTAATCACGTGTACAGGGAGGCCAATGTAATAGTTGATAGGCTCACCAACCTAGCACTCGATGGAACTTACAAGATCGAACATTGCAATTAACTCCCACGTCTCAATAATAATAAAATATCAAGGCAATTAATGCACATTTTCCTATCAATAGTTGATAAGATGCAAAGATGTTATCGTATGGTGATAAGGGGTAAGTTAAGTCTTTTCACTTGAGAAAAATATAGAATTGCTTGACAATCGTGATCCAAAATATTAAAGAAAAATCTAGATAGATCACAAACAATCTTGGCATAATGAAAGATGTATTTTTCTCTCAAAATGGCTAGGTGGCTTCCCATGCGAAAGACTTGTTGGGTGTCTATTAAAGGAAGTAATCTACGATTATCAAATACGTGTATTCTATCACATAGCCTGTAGACAAAGAGAAATAGACACACTAGTGAGGTTAGTGAGCTCAAAAAGATAAATGGCTTTTTTGGGAACGGTCATAGACCACAGGCTCAAGATGGTCTTCAAAACGTGGTAGAGATTGGAACTGACTGCTATAAATTGGGTTCTTGGGGTTGATTTTTTGGTAGCAAAAGATTGGTATAGAGTGATATGGATGTAGCTTCCAAATTTATTGTCTCCTTGTTGGACTTAGCCGAGATGAAGGAGATGGTATGGGGGTTGGCAAAGGCGATGGTAAAGAAAGAGTTCCTCGACGGTCTAGAGGAGGTCCTAGAAGTGACCAAGTCAGGCTATGGAATCCCTCACTATAGGGATCTTGGAAGGTTTCACGCAGGTGATGAGGAAGTTCTTTGGCTTCCTTTCCTAGCAAATTTTGCTACAACCACATTTGTGTAGCATCATGAGAAGGTAGTTAAGGGATGCTCATTCTTGTGCAAGATGACCAGCCTAGAACCTATTTTTGGAATTGAATGGATGTATGTGTTTCTCAACCAAGTGCTGGTAGAGGAGAGGGAAGAGCTATTTGGCATGTTATAATTATATTTTAAAGAGAGGATTTAATTTTGGTGGAGATTACACATCAAATATGAATAAGGAATCTTCCCTAGATGTCTAAAATGGAATATGAAAGGACTTTGATGGGGTGACCAGGATTGGAGAAGAAAAGGTGTTTGTTGGTGTTCCATCAAGGAGTAGAAAGTTCATCAAAGCATCCTAAAGGAGTTGGATAGGCTATGGGTTAGGCACCCATTTGAATTTCCAATTAATATTTTATTATATCTTTCGGATGTCCAAGAAGAGGGGTGTGGGGTTTTTTAGGTGGTTTTGTGCCTCTTGTTTTGGTTTACCATTCGTGGTTTTACCTCCCATAATTTCTATAAATTGGAGCCATGGGATGGTAGTTTTAGATTGAGTTCTTGCAGGTAACAGGGTGTTGTCGAGTTGACCAAAGATCAGTAGTGAAGTGTATTATTGTGTACTCTCATTCGAAGATTAATGATATACTTGCCCTCTTTTCTCGTGTGGAGTATTTTCTCGAAAGGGTTTCTCCACGCAAATTTGGTGTCAAATTTTGTTTGTTGATTTTTATATTGTGATGTATGTTGCAATCACATGTTTATTTCTCTCCTAGCATCCCCACTGCTGAAGGTCTTATGGCCCTTCGTTCTATGGTTTCAGCATATATTTGAGTTAGAAAATATTTCAATCATGGTATTATCGACATGATTATGGACCTTGTTGAACTTGTCCTTCGTGAACACTATTTAGAGTTCGATGGTGTCTTCTACAAGTAGATTCATGGCACTTCCATGGGTAGTAATTTTGTTGTAGTTTATATGTGTCTCTTCCTATGTCATCTCAAACGACAACTTTTGGCTAGGTTCCCTTCTCCTTGTCTTGCTTATTATAGGAGGTTCATTGATGATTCCTTGGGTGTCTAGACTGGTGATGAGACATCACCATTTGATTTCTTTCAACAGTATCAGAGTTTTTATTTTGAAATCAAGATCACTTTGACTGTCTCCACCTCCTTAGTTGATATTAGAAGCTCTAGTGTCTTAGACACTAAATTCTTTTAGAACCTTTGAATGCCTATATTTATATTCCTTTTTACTCCTAGAATCCTACTCACCAAAAGAAATCATTTATCATTAGTGAGCTCAAGAGGTATCTTCTTTGAGAGTCTGACCCTACTGGTTTCACCAAACTTAGAAGATTTTTGTATTCCTGTCTTTGTGCATGAGGCTACCCTAAGAGGTTTTTGTTGTCCTATTTCAACAAAGTTTCTTGGACGGATAAGCCAGTGCTTCTCAATCAATTTTTTAGTGGCATTCAAAAGAGAAAAGGGGCCCCATTGTCCTTAAGCTTAACTATAGTTCATTTGCTAGGGCTTTAAACTTGGGGTTTCCCTAAACCCTACACTTCATCAGCTTTGCCAAGAAGTCCCCACACTGCAACATATCCCTCATCCGAGAAGTTTTTGGATGTCCTTTGGCCTAAAGTTCTAAACATTACCATTTTAATGACATTTCTAGTTGTTAGTCTTTCACCTTGGTCATTTGCGATGTTTTCCTATTGGCTTCTTCATCTCACGTGAAAACATTTTAATTATCTAATTTTTATAAAGTCTCACTTTATAATTTATTATTTAATTTTCCCCTTTTAAATAATTAATTGAATTTAATTTTATACTTAGTATAAAGTTTTTTTAATTAATTAATTTTTAATAAAAGCTTTTAAGCTTTTATTTAATAAAGTTTATTTTTTTTTAAAGTTTAATTTTAAAGGCTACTATTATACATGCTATGGATTTGGGCATAAATCTAATCAATGCAGATCTAGAATGAATAGAAGGAATATTGGTCAGAAGAATGTCATTTTGTAATTTGGAGATAGAGATAAGGGACTTGGTAAATGAAAAATTTATACCTGTATCAAGTGCCCTTTTGAGTGCTACTAAAGCTACAAAGATGAATCCACTACCTAGCACTCTAGAAGAAGGAGAAGAAATATTAATGGAGTTTGAAACATAGTGCAAATTGCTTGGGCAAGCATTGAAGACATGTGGAAGGAAGGAAAAAAAGCATGGCAGACTCATCTGCAAAAGTTACAAGAGTTGACTTTCTTCTAGTTGACACATTTCTTACTCTTTATTTTTTTCAATTTTTAGTTTCAAGATTCTTTGTACATATGTGGAATATATAGAGTATGTCCAGTACAAGATTTTTGGCTTTGCCCTGGTATATGACTCAAAGGGAGACAATTCAATCTTTTCAATTTGTACATATACATATATTACTCAGGGTGAGATCCGATATAAGTTAGAATAGTTGTTGTAGGCACCCTTTTCCCTTGATGTCAAAGGGGGGGAATGTTTTGAAGATATTTTGGCATGTTTCCATCAATGACAAAGGGGGAGATTGTTGGAAGGATGTCATTGATGTTGTTGTTGGCAACATGAGCATGAGAAATAAGCACAAAGGTATATAACTATGTGTTGCAGTGTTGTCATTGATGTCAACAATGTATCTTGATATAGAGATCGCGGTGCAGATCATTGCAAATTATTTTGGTTGGTTCTAACAGGTTTTGGAGTGTTTTTGGAAGATATTTTTACAAGATGGTTTGATCCAGTAAAGTTGGTTGTGATGGAAAATTGACTTAGTGTCAACTTTGTTAATTTTGTGTAACAGAGCGTCAAGTTTTTGGGTCTACACCGGTCTACAAATGAAGATCTCACTCTGCGCTTCTAACATTATTTTATTGGTTGTTAGAAGTATTTGATTCCTGAATTTCATCATGTTTTGGATTTTGGTTTGAGAGATCTAACTAACAAAAGTTTGACTTGGAAAATTACAGTTATTTCCTGTATAGTGCATTTGAGTGGGAGAGCCTGCACTTCTCCGTGGATAAGTTTTTGGCTTTGCGCTTTTGAGGATGTGTTGGCAGATGGAATTAGGGTGTGAATTCTAGTTGGCATTGAATTTTGAGGTCCATGTGTTTGAATGTGGATACATGGTTGAAGAATTTTAGTATTAGGTCTTTTGCAGTGCCGACCTAATAAGTTTGAAGGTATGTGAAGGTTAAATAAGTGTTGCGGTCTTATGTGGGATCTATTATAGGTCTATGCAAACCTATTTCAAGTTGTTTTGATTTGAATTTTTGCGTGAGGCATGTATGGAAAGAGTTGAAGCTGACAAGTTATATTTTGAATGTTACATCTAATTAGGTCGACCTAATTGATGTTATGCTTGAAGCAAATATATATGTTAGATCTTTTTTAGTATTTTGAAGAGAGTGATGAGTATTTGTGAATGGTCTACATGTATGTGATGTGAATATTATCAAAGCAGTGCAAATTTAAGTTGTGAATGTTGGGTAGAAGATTAGAGTGATCATGTGAATGTAGAGGAAAGTGAAGTGTTAGATCTAAATCAAATGAAGTGTGTAAAGTCAGTTTATTGAGCTTTATTGAAACTGTATTTCATGCATATGATATAAGCAATTGTAACGATTCAAATTAGGCTGTGAGCCAGAATCTCTCTTCTATCTTTTTCTCAGTGGGCAGTGAGTCTGCTTGGATAGTGAGTCCACCTGTAGTGAGCACTTATGTAAATATACTATAACCGGTTAAAATATATTGCAAGCTAATCCTCACTGTGGTTTTTCCCATTTTGGATTTTCCATGTAAAAATCTTGGTGTTCATGTGTTATGATTTGTTGTTGAATGTTCCATACTTTCTTTCATTACTACAATTGAATGTGCTATGTGGTTTGGATGTTTAAATGTTTGAATGGTTTAAAAGAATACTAATTCACCCCCCTCTCTTAGTATTCTGGGTGTTCAACACACTTGATGTCTCTTGGTGAGTGAATGTCTTATATTTTAATGTGTCACATATGTAATAGTATTTGTATTCACTAGATAATATGGCCTATAATTCTTGATAGCTTTGACAAGGTTATATGATTTTTTTCCATGAATGAATACTTCAATTCAACACCTTTCATAAATTTACTAAAAAAATAATAGTATATATTCATATTCATCCTTGTTTGTTTGAAGTAACACAACAACAAAATTATGGAATGAAGTAAATGAGAAGAGTTGGAAAGGTTTAGAGTAGTTTGGACTTATCAAGACCAAAGTTTATTTGAGATATTTCTTGATCTTCACAAAAGTATATGTTGATTCTCAATCCTTGTGATTTATTTTTCTATATTCAACATATTAGAGATCACTTTAGCCTTCTCAATAAAATTAGTGTTGAATCTCCTAACAAAGTTAATTTTCTCAAAGAAATATTGTATACCTTTAGTAATTTTGGATTTGGGAATGAGATCAATTTATTTTACTCTTTCTAGATGTATCCTCACCTCATCCTTAGATATAATGTGGCCAAGAAATTTTCCTTCCTCCATTCCAAATATGCACTTCTTAGGATTTAAGGAAATCTCATATTCAAGGCATATTTCAAAAAAAATCTCTAAGTGTTTGTAATGGTTATTCATTTCCTTGGATTAGTCTATCAAGTCATTCTAGTACACCATTATGAAATTATTGATGAGGCCCACAAAGCAAACATCCATTTATATCTAAATATTCTTTAGCCCAAATTTCATCCTCTCATAAACATAAGTTTCAAAAGGAGTAGTGAATGTGATATTGTGTTGCTTTGATTCCTTAATCACCACTTGATTATATCAGGACAATCCACCCATCACAGATATAATTTTTAAACTAGTTACCCTATGCAATAGATGATCCATACTTGGAAGTGGGTGGCTATTCTTGAGAGATTTGATATTTAAGTTTTTGAAGTATACATATAACCTAATCTCTCAATTATTCTACCTAGCTGGAGCAAGATTTGGCACCCATTCTAAATTTCAAATAGTTTTGATGATGCATCCTTTTAAATTTATTAATTTATTTTACATTTGTAGAGTGAGCATAGGAATTATCAACCTTTTTCTATCAAAAAGGTTTTGTATTAGGTGAGAGATGGATTGTATGTTATAATAAGTCCTCCTTGTAGGCCTTCAACTCATAATAAGACCAATAAAAACACTTTTTTGAATAATAAAATTACCATTGGCTTCTTTGCTACTTTCAATAAAATTCTAGTCCAAATCATTTTAGGTTCAATTTCAATACTTAGATTTATAACTTTGATGTTGTCATCATCAATGGGATTGCATTTTCTCTTGTAGAAATAAACATTATCAAACATTCTTTCCAATGCTACCTGCCCCTTTGGAATGATGCTAGTTTTTAGTTGTACTATTTCATTTCCGAATAGCATCTCTTTACCATGCTCTATTTCAACCATGGGATACCAATCAATCAATTGGTTGTCAAATTTATCCATAAAATTTTAGGAACTTATATATCTATCATGAATCATCAAATAATTTTTGAAATAAAATGTTATCTACTATTCTTGGCCTCATGAGGAATTTAACACTTGATTGGCTATGAGATAGAGCTAACCTAAAACCAACTTTGGATGCTTCAATAGCTAGAGAATCAATAGAAATATATTTGGACCTATGAAGTTGTTTGATTCTAATAGCATCAAACAAATATATGGTATCCTAAACAACATTCCTATATATATTTATTTTTCTATCCTTTGATGTATAGATCATGGGTAGGTACAAGAAGTTGGGTCCACAAAATATCTTGATTTTCAAAATTTGTCACAATTGAACTGAAATTTTGAATCCCTTATACATAGAATCTTAAAATAGTGCAGTAATACGAAATGCATTATTTTGAACCTAGTTTTCAAATATGTAATTTATTCTAATACCCAAATGATAAACAATATTTTTTAATGGGTATGTTCAAAAACCACTTTTAAAAAGTTACTTTTTAGGACCATACCATGCACGTGTACATACACCATAATTTGACCTAAATAAAAGTATTTTTATAATTCCTTTTGTGGAAAGATGTGTATTATATTGAATCTTAATGAGGATAATTTTTAGAACTTTTTCCCAAAATTTTGTTTTATTATTTTTTATTGGCCTTGATTGTTGTTTTTGATAGTTCCCTAATGTACAAACACCATAATTTGAGCTAAACTAATCACTTTTTGGAAAAAAAATCATTGTGTAAAGAATTGTGTGGAGATTAATGTCATAATTTTTTTTACAAGAAACTAAAAATAGAAGTTATTAAAAAAATACATAAACCTGACATTTCAAGTTTATGGACTAGTTTCCTCAAAAATTAATTAAAAATAAAAAAAATCCAATCATAAAAAAATACATATTTGAAAACTAGACATCATCATCTATAATGGGTATTAATTTCATTAAAAAAAATGAAAAAAAGAGTCGTTAGCCATATTGCCAAAGTTAGTTTTTCTCTGGATGTTTTCATGACATTGTACTTCCAAGTCCAAGGCTAAGGGGTGGGTTTCCAATCTTAAAACAAAATCAGATTCATGGGTTTCAAATTTCATAATTTATGAAATGCGTACCCATTATAAAATGCATACCCATTCTAAATATAATGTAATTAGAAATGGGTGCCCGTTTCTATTAGGATTTTTCCAAAAATGAAACTTCCCCTATATGTGGACCCAACTTCTTGTTCATTTTCAAATTTATCCATGCAATTTGGTAACTTATATATCTATCATGAATCATCAAATACTCTTTGAAAGCAAATTTTATCTACTATTCTTGCCTCATGAGAACTTCAACACTTGATTGGCTATGAGATAGAGCTAACCTAAAACCAAATTTGGATGCTTTAATAGCTAGAGTGTCAATAAAAATATGTTTTGAACTATCAATCCATTTGATTCTAATAGCATCAAACAAATCTATGGTTTCCTAAACAACATTCCTATATATATTTAGTTTTGTATCCTTTGATGTATAGATGTTTTTTTACTTGTATTAATCAATTTTGAATCTCCAAGAATTCTCAATGATTTAATTCTATGCTTGTGGTAAATGTTCAATCCTAAAATAAGAGATTCATACTTTTTAACATTGTTAGTGCATTGAAAGTTAAATTTAAATAAATACCTAAAATATTCACCACTAGGTGAAACTAGGACAACTCTTGAAACTGCACCATCCTTTGAGCACACACCATCAAAGAGAAAGGTCTACATTTCATTCACATGATCAACAAAATTAGAGAAAAGAGGAGACCCAACATCCCCATGATTTTGTTTAGCATAATATCCAATTAAGTGGTTAGGCCCAACATCAATATACAATACCTCATTGATGGGATTATACCAATTCTCAATAATATGCAACATCATGTTTTCCTTATGTAGGTTGGCATCCTCCCATGTAATGAAATAGTAGTACATGATAAATCCATTTGTATACTACCTCACATTGAGTTTTTCCACTTTCTAAATAACATCATAACCCATTTGGATGGATGATTAACAATGACTATATCCATTATGAATGACATATTTGGAAATTTAGTCAACTAGACTTCCATGTTCATAATTCCCATAACATTTACTTCTCTAGAATCCATGAAAAATCATTCACCGTAGGACTTGGATAGCTTCAAGCCTAGATAATTCATAATTTGAAGATCCATGACATTAATTAAATCTCCAAAGTCTAACATGCACTTGTGAACTAACCATCCATTGAACAACAATGTGGTGTAGAAGGGATCAACATTGATTTGGCTATTGATCAAGAAATTTCCTAGATATACCTCAACAATATCTTCTGTATATTTATCTTTTGAAACATCAATGGGGATGGCATAAAACTAGAATGTTTCATTTATAGCTATGAAATAGGACAAAACCCTCTCATAATGCTCAATAATTTTAAAGAGTTATGTTGGTGTGAATAGGAATATTTACCTAACCGGTTCACCTCCTAGGTCTTATTCACACTTGTTAATTAAGTTTTGTTTAGGGTTCATTGAGTTTTCTTATCTCTTTTTATCTCAGGTCATAATATTATGTTCAATTATACTCTCACCTTTCCTATATAAGTAATGCCTCATATGTGCATTAAGAAGCATAATTGATCCATTTTATCATCACATCATTATTACATCCATTATCAAGAAATATATTCTCTTAACTCTCTCATGTGGTAGACTATTTTTTGTTTTGCAGGTGATACTAGGAGCTTGAATCCTTGTGTTACTCTTACAAGTTATCCTATTGGTGTTGAAACTCTAATTTAGGTCAAGATCCCAACCATGTCAATAGGGTTATAGTTGGAAAAAGGTGCACCATGTGAAATGGTTAAGTCATTTGTATTAATAATGAAAGGCATAACTTGACTGCAAGAAGTAAAATCCTTATGTCTTATTTCTTTCTTTTTATAGTTGTCTTCACCTTGTCCCTTTACTGGTTGGGATTGCACATGTTGCACTTTTCATATGGGATTTTCTCCTATGGGTTTATTTTTTGTAGCAACCCTAATTCTAAGGTAATCACCACAATTTCCAAACTCAAGAATTATATTAGTCCAAACAAAGGGAGAAAACCTATGCTCAAACTAAGGGTTAAAAAAGGAAAAAAATAAGAGGTGGATGAACCTCTTCTACCATTTGAGACCTCCCAAGCTAAATGTGGTGTTACCAAAGATCTTTGAAAGACAACACACAATTTTAGAATACACAAAAAACCTAAGTCTATACATAAAGATAACCCTAGAATTGACCATGAAAATACTTCTTTATGTAGGTTTCTTAAACCTGCAAATCATAAACATTTATTTATAGTACATGTCTAGATTATAAGATGCATCACAAGATAGAAAAATAGTTAATAATCCTTAAAATTACACTAATTTATGATCACTTGCAACTTCATTAACCTAGAAAAATATATTATACATAAATCCTTTAATGGTTTTCATTAGTTGTAGGCTCACAAAGTATTTTACAATATTTTAGAACACTAGATTATGCATAACAAAAGGACAATAAATTATAAATAATTTAATAATGCAAGAGATGATTTTTCATTTTAAAGGTGTGTAGATCAACTTCAACTACTAGACTAGTGCCTAGTCCTCTAGAAATAGAGTTAGTTATGGACTAAAAACTATAATGAGAAAGTAAATCATAATATTTAGTTGATCTTAATGTACTTATCCCTATATTGTAGAGCCTAGACCCTCCATTTCCCTCTCATTCTCATAAATACAATCAATTTTACTAATCCACAATAAATTTAAACACCACAAATATCAGTCTTGAAAGAGTTTCTACTTTGACATATAAATGCAAACATAAAATAATTTTATTAGACCCCTTGAATGCAAACTAACTAAGACTTGATATAAAAAATAGTTCAAACATGAACCCAATAATTCCTTGAGTCCCTTGAAGCACTCAAATAGAAATCGAGTATATAAATTGACAACAAAAATAATGTTTTATATTGATTACTAAAAATAATTACAAGGACATCATAGAATTTCGACACAATATTTTTTCCACATTAATCAAACATCAAATACAATTCTACATGACCCAAATTAGCCTCAACTCTTTAGAGCTTTCCTAAAGGCATGAATAGAGACCAACCCTTATAAATTCCTAGTGAATTATTATATGTACAGAGAAAGAAATAAGAATATAGAAGTAGCTATGAACACTTGGCAACACGTAGACCCCTAATTTTCAACTATAAATAGAATATTCTTGTGGTATCCTCGAGCTCCTGATTTTTTAATGATTGCAAGGTAGGAATGGAGGTAGTTTCCTTTTCAATAGTCAATTAAAATTAAGCTCCGTTAGGTAGAAACCTCCCATAGAAATTGGAAATAATTTTTTACTTTCACATATTCTTAGGGTAAAATGATTTACTATTTCCAGTTCATCAATAGATCCTTCGACAATAAAAATGATAGAGGCATTATAATCTAAGAGTTCCATTTTGGTGCAGGTTGAGCAAAAGAAAGATCGCATGCACTCTAATTTATGTTGCATTATAGGAAAAATTTAGTATTTGATATTTGAAAATGTTAATGTATGTGTGTGAAAGGAAAAATTATCTCTCAACCATTAGATTTTTTTGTGACATTTAATATTCAACATATGCACTTTTCCAGTTTCTTTACATTTTTGGAAGCTAACAAAAATTTGATGATCATCTAGATGTTTTTTTTGGTGATTTAAAGGTTCTAAGAACCTTCTATCATATGTTCATAGGTTCAAGGAATTTGAAAACCTCAAACACTTTATTCCATCTTGTCAACGTTTTGAAGGTTTATGGAACTTGTGAACCTTTGACATTCAAATTCATGTACTTGTCTCCTAGGAAATTGTTAGTGTTTTGAGGATTAGAATAATATCAAAACCTTTGAAATTCCATTGCTTTCACCCTATCAACATTTTGGAGGTTAGAATAACTTGATAACCTCTAAATTTCTCTTGTTGGTGATTTAGCTAACTCCTAAACCTTATTATTGTTTTTGGAAAGTTAAGGAACCTTGTAATTTACTGATGACCTCTTCATTATACTCATTATAAAGTAAATTGTTAGGGATTTGAAGGTTAGATGAACTAGAAAAAATTGATATGGCCTTCTCAACTCTTTGAGAAGTTAGATAATTGAGAAACTTGCTGACAACTTTTAAAAGGATAAATGATCCTCTAATATGAAAAAGTACAAGGGTAGGATGTTAGGTATTAGGGATCGAGGATACCTCATGATTCATAACAAAATTATTAAAATAAAAGGGACCTTCACACCTACAACTATGCAAGCATGGCCCATATAAAAATATATCTATTGAGTATTTACTTAAGAATAAATCCCTAGTTATATCATGGGCTCATGATTGCACATAACTAATCCTACTCCTATACTACTAGTTTATGTTTGTCTGATGGTGTGAGATTGGTGCATGGTTTTAGACTTGTACCTATCTATTGGGAAGTAGAGTTGCAACACACAAAGAAGAGAACAAAAAAGAAAATAAGGACATGGAGCTACATAATTCATACAACAATGATCATAGATTAGATTTATCAATCCAACAATAGAGCATATTTAGCAATCCAAAACAAAACTACATATATCCATACATAAAGTTAGAAAGATTTACAATCCTTACAATGTTTTTAGAAAAATCCCTAATTGTGACTAAGAAACCTTTTTGAATATATACTTAGTGCTATAGATACATTCTACAACAAAATCCCCTTACAATATTAGTTTCTTTTATTCCACAAGTCTATAATCTCTTAGCAAACTGGATCTGGCATCAATGGTTTCCCTACAACATACTAGAAAATCTCTAGCATTTGCTAAACCACCATTGAACCAACCTACCTTGAAAATGATAAAAAAAATAAGCTTGAATACCTGCAAGGAATAAAACCCTAATTTCTACATTGTAGCACATGCAAGATCCATGGCTATGGATAAATATCATAAAAAAAGGGCGCTTCAGATTGAAGGACATATGCATTTACTTCTAGTAGTTGGGTAAAATAGTTCCATAAATGAAATTTAGTGAAGTAGGTGGAAGAGGAGTGTGTCATCAAGAACCTACAAAAAAATCACTTCAAAAATTATTGGACCCCTAGAGATTTGGCATTAAAAATCATGAACCATTGGAACAAGGAATTTGTCAGGAATCAAGCCTCGAGCTTACCATATGTTGCATGATAAAAGGGGAGGAATGGAAGAGGGACATTGAAAGTCTAACCTCCAATGAAGGGTGAAGCTTTTAGAAACAAGGAATTCATGGAAGGTAGGAAGGTAGGTGAAACCCTAAAAGGGGCAAAGGCAAGGAAGAAGTCAACGATCCAAAATTACAATGGATCAACACTTAGTTATTTAGGGACTTAGACTTTGAGGGTCAGGGAATCGGGAAACCTCATAATAGGAAAATGGGTAGGAGGCATGTCAAAACTTTGATCTTCCAAAGACTTAGGAAAAATTCAAACAAAGGAGATCAGGGGGTTAGAACATCAAAAAAAGATGAGAAGGCATAAGAGCAAGGGAGTCATTGACAAACTGAAAGTCTGATGAGAAGAACACTTAGGAATTTTAGGCTTTGAAATTTCAAGATCGGGGACTAAGGAGATTGTAGGGAGGAAAAGGAAACCTTGATAGCTCAATATCAACAACGTTGACACTTGGCCACTTTTACAAGGGTATAAGAGAGGATTTGAGGCTAATGGAAAAATCATGCAAGAATGACGAACATCGAAAGCTTGACAAACCAAGAAAACTCCATACTTAGCTAATTTTTTATTTTTAACTGGGGTATTTGACTAGGACATGAACTTGGAGTTATTAATATAAAATCTAGAGGCACCATAAATAGTAATATGGCCCATTCAAAATTTATCAAATTAGTTATCCATAATGGGTCACACACTACTAAGACACATAAAAGGAAGGGACTCAAGAAAAAAGACATGACAAAATTGAGTCCCAATAGAACATAAGCAATAACTTTCATCTCAATTAGGTATGACTTGTAATTCTTCATATATTTGACCAAGGTGTATGTGTGCTTCTCTATTATTAAAAATATTAACTTTGATCCTTATGAATATTTACTAAAAAATGTTATTACTTGTTCATATGCATCCTTGTTCTTTTGAAGCAACTCAATAAATATAGTATGGAACAAAGTAAAAGAGATTGGAAGGACTTAGAGTAATCATGGATGATCAAGACCAATACTTCCTTTATGGCTTGTTTGATTACCATGAACACCTCTAGTCCTTCCTTCCACACAACTATTTTTCCTTTTTGTATCATGTTAGAGATATCTTGGTATTTTTGACAAAATTTGTCACAAACTACCTTAATAAATTGATTTTCCAAGAAAAGGGTTGTATGCATTTTACTATTTTGGGCCTGAGAATGAGATCAATTTCCTTGATCCTTTTAGGACCAATTCTTAGGAATCAAGGAGATCCCATATTCAAGACATCTTCAAAAAATTTACTCCAAATGCTTGTAATGATTGCTTTTATCTTTGGAATAAGTTATTATGACATCTTAAAAATAATCATTATCTTGTCTATTAGACCTACAAATGAAATTTACATGGCTCTTCGAAATGTTGACCTTGCATCCTTAAGTCCAAATGGTATTCCCACATATACATAAATTCCAAAAGGAATTATAAAGGTTGTCTTATGTTGCTCAAACTCAACCATGACTTGATTATACCCTAATAATTAATCCATTATTTAAATCAACTCAAAACTAGTCACCTTTTTCAATAGGTGATCCATGTTAGGAAGAGGATAGTTGTCCAGGGATTTGGCATTCAATTTCCTAATGTCTACACGCAACATGCACCATCAAATGATATGATCCATAAATCATTAGCACTTTCACTAGGGTTATAAATAGAAAGAGGCTTTGCAACCTTACTATTTTATTCATCACAATACGTGATGAAGTGACCAAGTTATGTGCCAATATAGTGCACTTCATAAACTATCTTATATTGATCTTCAACTATATTGAACACCTTTTTCTCCCTATATAGTTTGATAGTTTTACCCTCTAATGGAAAAGTAGTGTAGGATGTATCCATTTGGATACTACCACCCATTGAAGTGATCCATTTTATAGATTAAAACATACCCCACTTAGCCAAGAAATCAATAACAATTGTATCCATCAAGGGCGATTTCTTAGGATATGCATCCAAATGAACTTCTATATTCTTGACAATGCCTACAACATTAACATTAGGTGAATCCATGGAAAAAAACTACCATAGGACATAGATACTTCCAACTCTAAATGATTCATGGTAATGAGAGGCATAATTTTCCTTGAGACACTAGATTTAAGAATTTAGTTATGAACTAACCACCCATCAATCAACAAAGTGGTGTAAAAGGGATCAATATTTTCTTGATTGTTTGATAAGGAATTACCTAAATATACCTCAATTTTTTCTCTTTATCTCTATGAACATTTGTAGAATTAGGGTTTACAATAGAATAATTACTCTTCTTTATAGAAAAAATAGGACATAACCATATCCCTATATTATGGGATCCTACTAATAGGTACAATGATTCTAATTTGACTCAACACCTATGCCATATCTATAGGGCTATAAATAGGTAAGGGTATAGCTTGAGGAACTGTTATATCACTTGCTCAAGGAATGAAATGCATTCAAAAACCAAAATCCATGAGACCATTACCTTTAAAATTTTATTTTTTCCCTTTGTCTACAATTTCATCCAACAACTAAGAAGGATTATGTTGCTACTTCACAACAAGGTTATTTCCCTTTGAATTTTTCTTCACACTTGTAGGTGTTGTTCTTTTTCCATACTTAAGGATGTATTTAATCTTGTCATAAGGATGTTGTATTGGATCTCTTCCCTTTTCAACTATTCCCTCTTTTGGATTATAATTATTGATGATGTTCCATATAACATGCTTTTTTTTTAATTGGGTTCCTCTACCCTTGGTACTTCAACATTATTTTTATCTTTTGGAGAAACATTTATACCTCTTAGTAGGTAACCATTTTGAGCATGGATAAATGCAGCCTTGACAAGAATCCTCTTATCTTTATTTAAAGGATTTCTCCCTTGGTATCTTTGCCTCATAATTTTCCTTAAATGTTTAAAATCATGAACTGGAAATTCATATTGCCTTGGGACATCATGATCTTTTTTGAATATTTGATTAGCACCTTCATAATTAAAGTAATCACTTTTTCATCACTAAAATAGTATATAAATGCATCTAATTAATCAATATCATCATCATAGTATTGTGTATTTTCATCTTCACAAGGAATATTTTTATTATTGCTATTAATTCAAGTAGCCATACAACTTGTAAGGTTAGGAGGAAGGTAGCATACATCACACCATAGAGGAGAATCTTGGAAATACACATTTTTCTTTTAAGAGGATCAAGAATTACCTTGCTTTTCTATTTGAAATCCCTTTTGACTCTAGATGTATTATTGCTTTCATTCTACCATGGTATTTTATACCAATCATAATTATAAGGCATGTTGTGTAAACATTTTCCCTCCTTAAAGCGAGTCGCAACATTAGGTCGTGGCATCCTCTTTTTATTTCTTGCAATATAGTATGATAGGTCCTTTACAATGCCAATCAATTTATCTATTTTTTTTATCAAAAATTAAGGGTTTAATTGGGGATTTTTTCTCATGCTGAGCCAACTTAATATTTTCCCTCTTAATGTATTTTTCATAAGCCCCCGCAGTACTCTTAATGTTGATAGCAGTGACATAAGCTTCCCTAAGAGTTTGTGGGTCCTTATCATTGAGACAATACCCAGTGTTGGTATCAAAGGCACCACAATATAATACAAGACATATAAAATCATTATGCCTTAACTGTGGTGGCATGTTTCTCATTGACATTATAAATTTGTAGTTAAATTAAACCATAGTTTTATTTTTAAAAAATTTAATGGTTGTGAGCTCTTTGATGGAAAATTTAGGGTCAACTCTATCGTCATACTATGATTTGAGTAATCTCATGAATTCTTCCCATTTTTCAATGCTATTATCTAGGAGTCTCATGTACCACTCCTTTGCACTTTCCTCTAGAGACTTCACAAAATACTTCATCATCACATATTCGTCCTCAACTTTATATTCGTTAATGATATTGATGAAGTGTCTAAGATGTTCCTCGCTTGTAATTGCACTATTACCTCAAAAATTAGGTTTTTTCCTATGATTTCATTTGAAATAGGGTTAGGGTAACCAAGTATGCCAATGAAATCTAACTATTTATATCTATCAATCTGAAAAGGTTGCCTAATTAGGGGAATCTCTAAGCCATTATCCTAGTGTTTACTATCATATCTTCCCCATGTTCATGTGATTATTTCATTGTAGTCCTTATTGTTAGTTAGGAATGTTTTGATGTTGGATAGTAGGGGAATTATATGGGTTCACTTATTGATTATATTGTGAACGTGTTGGGTATACTAGTTTTGATTTATTAATTGAGCATTATGTACAAGTTAAGTTTGTTGAAGAGTTTTTTGAGCCTCAATCTCCCTTTTCCTTCCTCTAAGCTAATCTATGGTCACATCAATTTTTTCATCCACATCTCTCTCCCTTCTTTCATTCTTTAACTACATGACTACATTAACATCAAGAAAAGGGGGATATTTCTCCATTTCATCCCTTTGTGATGTACTAGAAGTTATATGTAGGTGAGAAATATGCTCACCTATATTTTCATCTCTATCGCTATATTCATACCTTTGTGTATCATATTTTCTTTCTCTACCAATGAGTGATTATTTCTTTTAATATTAGACCTAAGTCTATGTTTTTTCTAGCATTTATCACTATATTATCAGCATAATCATTAGAAGTGTAACGGTACCTTAAATCAATGAAAGTATCATTTCTACCAAATGCACCAACTAACTTTGTATTATGAGAGCTTAAATTATGATACTTACATGTTTCTTTATATTTCCATGTAGTACTCTATCCTTTTCCTCTCCTTAGGGTTCCTTAATGTCTCTATTGATGTTGAAACTACCTATATCTTTCCATACCTTCAATTTTTTTAGGTTTTCTTAGTATTTCTAATGTGAAATCACCATAGAGTGACCAATCTTCTTTCAAATGAGACTTAAATATATCTTGCATTTGTGGCAAGAAAAGCTCAATTACAAGGCTTGCAATTTGACCCCAAATTAAAACTTTAACTTCTCTTCTTTAGCAATAATTATGAAATGTTAGGTCCCAAATTTTATAGAGCTTTTCTGCAACTTTAAGTCTAATGTTTTTTCTTCAAGAAGGTAAAGATAGGCCCACATATATACTTATAATGGTTAAATGCTAACTACAAGAGTGGGTAAACTCTCTCGCTCTCTAGGCCCAACTTAAACCTAGGAGGATGTTCCTATAGATCACCTAAATGGCTTAACATATTAGTTTGAAATGATGAATCCTTGCATCACAAAAAAACTATACCCAATTGTCTTCTTGACCCATCGAATTTGTCTCTAAGTCAAGACAATGTACTAGCTACAATAGACCTTTTATAGTTAATTATATACCTTGCATAATGTATTTTTAAGATGACAACAATTTTATAATTCATAAAATGATTTATTCCAACACATTTTATATTTTACACATATTGAGCATGATTCTCCAAGCATTTGATAGTTCAATTTCACCTAACATTAATCCCTAGTTATACTATTGAAGCATAGACAATGTGAAATTTTCCTACTTCCATTTTTATAAGAACTAGTGAAAATATTTTATGTTTTAATGAATGTGCAAAGTCTTAGTCTTCATTGACTAGTCACTTGTTGGGTAGCAAAGTTGTATCCAATCATCGTAAGAAAAAATAAATAAGGAACAATAAAGATACCATACAAAATAAATATTTTTACTTAATAATCCCTCTCTGAATTCATTATTGTTCATCCATAATAGGTAAATTATTATCACATATGGAAAAATGCAATAGATTAAAATGTTGCAACATTTTTAAAATATCCATTACAGTTGCATTGACAAATGTAGTGGAAGAAAATTTTCAAGGAGAGGGCTTCTCACACCTCAAAATCTTAGAAAACCCTCTAAAATACTAATGACTAACCAAGGAGATAACTATTTACAAGAACATGTTATAATAGCTACCTCTTTATAACTTGAAGAGAAACTTTAATCGTAACACTATCATAATTGAAACTCTAGACTATTCTATAATAAATACAATGAAAGCTTGAATCCCAAATTTAATAACAAGAAAACATGTACATACATAGATCCCCTACATAGGAAACCATTTATTATAGAGGAGGCATTCCAACATCATGCTATGGGGGTCACTCAGACCATCAATATCATTGTCTTTAATGCATGCACATAAGAATAGAACCATTGGGATCAACAAAGATACTTAAACAATAAGAAAATATTAATCATTTCAATCACCATCACTTAGAATAATAATGGTAGGGAGTTTTGAGTGTGTAGAGTTTAAATGGGTCCATGCTCAATATACCATAAATTAATTTTTGCACATGGTGTGAAGACATCAAGTTATGAAAACTCAAACAATCAAAATTAACTCAGCACATCACTTTAACTTCTTTTCTTTGATTCATACCTAAAACACAAAAAAAACCATCATGGTTCCTAATCCAATCATGTTTGATGGTGTTGGAAGTCACTGTTGAACATTAATGATGAATCCAAGCCATTTTTATCATTATCACTTGAAATGATGCAAAAAATTGATCCATACAACGATTCAATCTCTTGCATTAATTTTAGCATGGATATGGGATCCATTTCCATTGGATTTGTGATGCTAGAACAAGAAAACAATCTCCAAAAATTCATAGGTAGGTGTACTGATAAATTAGCCAATAGATGGAACTCGAACCACTTTCTAATGTTTACCTTTGAAACTACTCTTGAAAGACATGCCAAGACCATGGAAAATAGTCTTCAAGTAATGAAAACATAGTTTTGATAGTTTTTAGCTCTATTTTTCCATACCTAAACTTTTTTGACACACGCATGGTTCTTTTGAGCCACTCTAACAAGTAGGTGGAAATATGGTGAAAAACATGTAGGAGTTTTGAATTATCAAGGTCTAGGACAATTCATACCTCTTACCTTTAGTTTGGGTGTTAGGAGTAAGAGGTGGAGGAAAACTCATATCATTAAGGTATGAGGGATGGGGGAAGTTCGTATGAGAAATATCAAAAAAAGTTATATTTTTCATAATTTCAAGGATTGGGAATTAGGAGTACCTCACGAAAATTAATAAGGTAAGCCTAAATTTGAAGGGAGAAACAAAGGGATTGGTGGATTTTTTGAGATTTGAGGGAGGCATGAATGGAATGAAAAGTCTATAAATCTAAAAATACACATAGAAATCTTTTATAAGTTGGGGAATCAAGATACCGAGGATGGGATGAAAAGGGTATAGAGGTAAACGAAAAATCACAACCCTAAATCTAAAAAAACACTTTGAGTCGAGAATCAATAATTCTAGAGGAAACAAATAAAGCATGCCAATTAGAAATGGCTTGAATCCCTAGTTTGAACTACTTAAGTAAATTTTATTAGAAAAAATTAGAACAACAAGGCGAAGATAAAAGGGGTACTTTGTAAAGGGGATACTCAATAACTTGACAAAAAACAAAGGCCTTAAACACAAAGGTATTTCCTTAAGGGTTAATGATCAAGGATGTAAAGGGAACAACATTGAGGAAGATAAAAGTTAGATACCTTTAAGATAAAAATATTCCAAGACATTTAGTTAAGATATTGGGGAGTGGGTGAATGGCATGACATTTGAGGAAATTCTAAAAGTTTGCAACTCTAACATAACCTAGAAAATACCCTAGACTTATAATTTTCACAAACTTATGTAGATTTTTGACATCAAAAGGAAACTTATAGGATCAAACTTAGGCAAAACATAGGGACAAAAGCCCAAAAAAAATATTTCTTAAATTGGTTAGAATAGGGAACAAATAAGCCTAAGTGAAGAAACAATAAGGGGCTCAATAAAAAAATTGACACTACAAGATTGAGTCCCAATGTGCCTCATCAAAACCTCATTGAACATTATTCTATTGATCCTCAATTAGGACAATGAAACATTTTCAGACATGTCTTTTGTAACTCTTGATGTCAAAGTTTATTTTTCTTAACTATAGAAATATAATTGGATTGAAAGGTTTAATAATTTAAGTGTAGAAAAGAATGATTACACTCTCAATGTTGTTTACACAAACTATAAGTGGTAAATCCCACAAAATTTGTAATAGTAGATGTAATGGTTAGTGATTAGGACCTAAATATGAAAAGTGGGCTACGATTTCATATCAATTATTGCCCAAGAGTAAATTTGTATGTTAAAAAAATATAAAATATGACTTAATTATAGAATGTGTATTATAAATTTTGGGTGGTTGGGGCCTATAGATTGATGTGAATTGTAAACTTCAAGCACTCATAACTTAATCACATAGATCATTTAAGATTATATTGTGCTATTTAAAATTTTAAATAAATCATGGTGAGGCGATTTAACAATTATAAAAATATAGAAGCAGACTTGAGTATTTTCTAATTCTAGATAAATTTTACCACTAAACTATTCCTTAAGTAAAATTGGATGATATCAAAGGTACATTATCTTAATTTGTCTTAAAGCTTGCATTAGTGTGAAGTGTGTTAAGAGGCCTCTCAAATTGCAATTTTTTCTTCACCTAATTTTTGTTAGGTATGTAAATTTCATCTAAGAAAATAATTATAAAAATATTGGAGAAAGGTTTCAATATATCATCAATGAGTTGTATGAAGGTTGTATGTTTATTGATAAAGCCAAATAAAATTACTAACTAAACATGCATGCATTCATATTTATTCAATTTAGTGTTTTATACTTCTTTTGAATTGATTGAGAATTGTTTGATAAAGAGATCTCTATGATCAATATTTGAGAAGTTTTGTGTATGTTAAAATTAGTTTCAAAATATTATTAAAAAGGTAAAGGATTATTCTTTTTCATGATGGTATTTTTAGGTCCATGAAGATTAATTCACAAACCTTCTTTGGTGCAAGAACAACTTGACTACCACAATGTGAAGAACTTGATTAAATATTTCCTTGGTCAATGATATCTTCAATTCCTTATGAATTTAATTATTCTTCTAAACTAATATATCATAAAGAGGTTTATTAAAAAGTGGTGGTCTTGGGATGAGACCAATTTGGCATTCAAAAATAAACACATAAGAACACCTTTGGTCTCTCGAAAGTCATCTTTGTATTTTTATAAAATTTTGGTTGGATGATTTTACCAAGCAACAAAATAAGCCATATTTTCTTTAAGAACATACACACCAAATCTAAGTGAATCACAATTTCAATAAATTTACGAGCATTAGAAGCAAGTTTCTTGCATTACTTCGTAAATAAGAACATGCCATATTAATATTTGGAGGTAACTAAGAAATTTGATAGATTCAATTGTTAATCTCTATGGACCAATATTATGGATTAACTATTTAGGTTGTATCTTAATTGTATAAGTATAATTTCCTAACATCATATATTTCTTATAGTGCAATTTCATAAATTAATATTTCTTGGATGATATATTATTGTTATGTTATTTTGCATCAATCCATTGCTGAAACCAATACATGATATGATGTGTAATGGATGTCAAGACTTTATAATTTTTATTTTACCTTTTGTGATTATATTATTTTAGATTATAGTGCTTATCCCTTGACTTACCTCTTGGTGTGGAAAATATGATCCTATTCTCCAATACCAATGAGTTTCAGATGTAGATTGATATTCAAGTCAATTGGACTATCTAGATATGTACTTTAATCTTCCTTAGCTAATAGTTGTGAAGTTTGTGCAAGTAAAAAAATATGCATGAAATTGTCAATTGTCATGGTTGTTGACCTTGTGATGGTTACAATATATCTTATCTCAATTTAGGGTAGTAACTTTGGTTGTGTAACTTTGTGTGAGGTTTATATAAAACTTTCTCTTATAAGATTTTTGTTGTTGAGGGTTAACTTGAATGTTTCTTGAATATTGTGTTTATGTAAGAGGCTAAAGGAGGAAGTAGATATTTTTTATATTTTTAGCTTCCTTCTAGATCTTGAAAATAATTAGTAAGCTTTCATAAACATTTCATATGGTAGGCACTTCATCATTGTATATTGATAAATTTTACTAGTGTGTTTTACACCTTTGTGCAAGTACATTCTTACTTTTTTCTCAACAATTAAAATTTCTTTTACACATAATCATAGTATTTGAGAGGGTGTTATTAAACACAACACCTCAACAAATTTAAACCATGCATCAATAGATTCATATTCACTCTCTTTTTCACACAAAGATATTTCCATTAATAATGATCCAATAGAGACATCTTTATATTTACAAAGGTGATATTTTCTTTATTTATGAATTCCTTGGTCATTTAGTAAGCCTCAAATTGTGGAATACATTCACCTAGTCCTTAGCAATAAATATTTCCTTGTAACATCACTATGTTGAGATTGATTTTCACTTTGAATGGATTTTAACACTAAAATAAAGAATTAAGAGTGGCTACAAATGTTACAAGACCTAGTTGGAGTATTAATTCATAAAACTAGAATAAAATTTCCTTATTTTAATATTTTAAAGCTTTTAAAACAAGCCTTTATATTTCTATGGAAAATGTTTCCTTTCGTTATCAAAGATCTTGGATTTGTGACATGACATTGTTCAATGTAGACTAGAATTTTTTTTAGTTAAATATTTCTTTCTTAAAATATTATAAATTAAGTCTACACAACTAGAACTCATTGTGGGAACCCAAAAAAGTGATGATAGTTTATGATAGTGATTCTTTGGATTTGATTTGAATTACACACAAATCATGATGTGTGAGTGAGAATCTACTCTAATACTAGTGATTTCTTAAGCCTTGGATATGTAAAAGGGATAATAAAAAACCAACTAGGAGGTGGTTCTACTTCATATAATATTGAATGCATCAAAAAATGAGATAATAAACATGAAAGAACTAATACACATTAAATAAAGAAATTTGATAATAGCTAAAGCTCTTTTATTTGTTTTGAACAATATATTACACACGAATATGATAAGTTAGAATTAGAGGCACAATTGTGTTATCCCTATGGGATGAATCTTGAAGAGGATTAAATAGTATTAAATATATACATATAACAATAATAAATATTTATTTTCACATTGCTCCTCGTAAATGATGAAAGATGATGGAAACATAATGATACTAACAATTTACAAGAATACATGATTACTATTACTTATATTGGACTAAAGTGTTAGTTGTCCATATAGCTATGGATTTCAATGCTCTCGAGGGCTTGCCTTATATAATTTACATGAAGTGAAATTTAATAATGTGCATTACATAGGTTTCACATTCTTATACAACTATAAAGTTATTAGTATGTCATAATAACATTAGCAACATAATGACTGAATGTTGCATAAGGTGTAAATTTAGTTTCTAAATGTGTATATGTTGGTTGATAGATTTGTTACTATGAATTTTTTGTGTCTTGACTCTGTAATACCCTCTCAAGTAACAAACATACCAACAATTGGGCAAGTTATATTTCTTTTTTCATAACCTCCCTCCAAATTTTAGAGGTATAAGTCCCTCTTCTAATGAAATTATTTTGTATGGATATGATTTTAACCATAAAGCAAGGAAGGTATATTTATAATAAAACAAATAAAAAAGAAATGACAATTCACAAATAATTATTTCTAGAATACTAAGTACACACGTATAAAGAATAAAGATTCATTTCAAAGTAATATTTAGCACACATGTCAACTATTTTAAATTAATCTCATAGTTTAGAACATGAATGATAATAACCAATACAGGAATATCAAACAACCAAAATAGTTATCACTCACATAAGAAATGACAACACAAAACCATAGCAGTGCACAGACTTCCAAGTTTCTTTACTCTAGATGTTCAAAAATTGTGAAGTTCACAAACTTACAGTTATACCCTATTAGAAATTATCACCCATAAAATTTACCTTTTCAATTTCTATTTTTATCTATCCCCTTTCTCTACCTTAATTACATATATAGATATCATTGAAAGTAACTAAGACTCTAAGAAATTATCCAAGAGAATATAAAGAGACCCCACAAATTTAGGGGACTTCTAAAACATAATTTTTTTTTTAAATCAAACATTTTGTTGAGGTATCATATCATCAACATTGGTACCATTTGTATTCTTCAACAAAGACTAAGGCATCTGAGTAAAACTCTTTACTTTACATGCTCGAAAGGCTTTAATAATAGGTCCTGACTCATTATGGTTTGGGCTGATGACATTATTAGTTCATAACCTCAATAATGTTATGTTTCCACCAATATGTTCCATCCTATTTTGAAAATCATAAATTGACTTAACCCTTGAGCAAGTGACGTGTCGTTGGTTCTTAGCTTTTCCATATTATATATACAAAATACTTGATTGCTCAAAGACTCTTTGACCTTTATTTTAAAGTTGTTTTTAAGGACATTAACATCTATAACTTGAGGATTTGGTTGGTCACTCAAAGAAACATAGAAAATTAGCTTGAACATCAGCTTTAATTTGATTACAATCCTTCGACAACTTTGTTTGTTCTTGAATTTTTTGCTTAAGATTTGTAACTTTTAATTCTATGCTCTTCTTCCATACAATACATATGCTATCATTAGCATGGGTTATGATTTGCTTAGCCACTAACTTATCCATTCCCATGTCTATATTTTTTATCAATTTTTTTTTTGGTCTATCTTCAACTAATTGGTTTTTTCTTTCTTAGAGGCTATGATGTTCTCATCAATCTATTTCTTTCTAGCATCTATACCATCATATATTTTCTTTATTTTATCCATGTATTTGGATGCTTTAGTCATGATTATATTGACCCAATGTTCAGTTATTTGACCATAGCATTTATATTTTGAACTTTTTAAATGACCTATTTCCCTCCAATTGAGATAGGATAAAAATGGAACCAATTTGAGCGATCGGTTTGGTTGAAGTGTCTACAATAGATTTAAGACAAGTGGTTAAAGCTTGTACTTATTGCTTGAGTTCATCCTTATATTGTTTGTAGTCCTCTCTACTAGCCTTACAACTAATACCTAAGAATTATGAATATAACCATCTCATGAAGGAGGCCCTAGGCTAACTCCAATGATATTAAAGTCCTTTTCAGTTTGAGAAGGGTGAGCTATTTCCACATGCATGTTCCCAAAAGTAGTATCTGACAACAACATAGAAGTATTCTTTAGATTTTGGGGCTAAGGAGTTTGCTGCAACAAGTTAGAAACAACTTCTTTTTCTAGAATTTGCAACTCTTCAACCTTCCTCTTCTTTCTTAATTTTTGTTGGAGTCATGTAGTAGGAGTAGCAGAAGAAGTATTAGGAGTTGCCACTATACTTGGGGAGAATTGAAGTGATCTATTGAGGGGAGGTGAGGAAATAAAAAACATACAAAGTGAGGAGGAAGATAGATTCAAAGATACATGAGGTACTTGGGGAGAATGTTGAGAAGAATCACTATCATCAGAGGACAAAGAATATACCTTGATTGTTTCTTCCTCTCTAATATTTTCTAGAATAGTTTCAAGCTCCTCTTGCTCTTTATATTTCCTTTCTTTTAATTGGAGTCCTTACAAGTCTTCTCTTGATCCTTTTTAGGTGGCTCCTCATCATAACCTCCACCTTTAATACTTCGTAGAATTGATGCTAATAGTGTTGTATGGGAAGGAGAAGAACACATCTAACTTATTTCTCCTTGTTCTACAACTTTTGTTACCCCTATTGTCCTAGAATATGTTTTCCCTAATGTACTTTTTAAAATCTACTCCTTTGTTCTTTTCAACATGATCATTGTCCTCCCTTCAATATTTGCAACTTCCTTATTATTTCAATCGACCAAAAGAATGGGAATCATTTGTATGTGATCAAAATATATTTGGTCTACTAAATTTGACTCGCCATCATCTAAATCCTAGATATTCCAATTCAAGTTGAATATTTTGACTTGTCTCAATGACAATCTCATCTAGTCTCTTCTTCTCACTCAAAATTCATGTTACATCTCGTTCCATAGTTACCGAGTTAATTTTACCATTATGAGTGAAAATGTTGATAAATATAAATTATGACTTTAGTATGTTTGTGGTGAATGAAATATGTGAATATGCAATAAGATGTTATTGATTTCAAAAGAAAGAATATGTTTTGAATTAATGGAATGCTATGTAATTTCAATGTGAACATTCTAAGGCTTTGTTGATACAAATGTTTTATGATGCAAATGTATTTACTATGAATGCCTAACTACCTTGGTGTTGTACCAAGCTGGATGTAGGGACAGATTCAATCCTCTGAAAGGGAGGGGAAGTATCACTCAAGAGAAGTGATTGGTCGAGTAACCCTTAATGAAACCTAACTGATCTTACACACACTCACTTTTAGTTGGTTAAGTCAAGTTAGTAGCTCGAGAATCAGGTAAGTATACCCTTGTTCATAGTTTGAAAATAATTTGAATTGGTCTTGGTTTGGGAACATTTTGTGTGGGTTTGTGGTTTTTCCTTTGAATGATCATGATTTGAATATGTGAGAAAGTCTTTTGTGTGTTCTTATTTTTATCTATGTCGACGATTATATACATCAAATGTATACATGTATATGTGTATGAATGGTAACACATGCATACAATTACATAATATGCATAGTGATATGAGTTGCACGTTTATGACATGTATGTATGTACACATTTTGTGTATGTATTCATCAACGAAGATGAATATATATATATGACTAATATTACTAATGTTAGATAAAATTATACTTGTGCATATTAATATATATATGTATATGTATATATGCATGTAATTGATAATGCATACATACATATGTATATGTATTAGTATACTAATACCTTTGGATTATTTATGTTTTCGATTGAAAAATGATTATTTAATATATATGTATAGATATATATAATGATGAAGTGGCAATATGATATATGTGCACATATATATATATATATTTTATCATACATCTTTGTATGAATATTAAAGATATTGAGATATGTATATTGAATCATCGTAAATATATTAATAGATACTATATCAAAGAATAATTTATGTATATATAATAATATATACAAAAGTAATGAATTCACTTTAAAACATATTTGCAAGTATTAACAAAGTGCTTACTTGAAGCGCAAGCCATATGAAAGTATGGTTGTGTAAAAGCCAATGTTTATATTATTAAAAGATGTCATGTTCAAACACATGAAATAGAATATAATATAATGAATACCAAAGCGCTCAAGGTAAAGCCAATGCTAAAACTTATAGGCTACGGATAAACTATAAGCCAAGTGTGAAGAAATTAACATGTTGTGTATGCAACACTATTATGTGCGCATGGGTTATAAGCCAAAGCTAATATGTGAAGAATATGAGCAAGACAAAGTCAAATATATTAAAGGCAGTAATAATATGAAGTGTGAGCATAAACATTGACTCAGTCTGTAACCAAATAGAAAAGATAGGGTGCATGGTTTATGTGGCGCCATGGTATTAATAACTGCATTACATTAGAAGTCTAATTTATAACTGCATGTTGTATCTTACTCCCTTATGCTTGTTTGACTTTGGAATGTTTTATGTGATGCTTGAATTGTTTATATATCACTTGCTTTGAAGGAACCTATCTATTAGGTTGATGCTTTTATATACCATATATGGGATTTAATATGATGTGTTTCTTTATGGACTTTATGTAACTAGTCTATACTATCTGTACATTGAAATGAGAGAAATGGATTACATCAACAACTTAGGGGAAGTAACTTATATTTGATAGTATATTATACTAGGTAAACCCTAGTGGTTAATGAGGTTAGCAATACAACAATAGTGATGATATAAGCGACATGTCTTCGTTGATAGGTTGTAACATCATGCAAACCATATTATTAGTCAACACTTGAATGATCAATTGATTATTGATTGGAACCATAGGTTGAGAATAACCTACATGATCGGTCTAATCATTGATTGCTGATTTTATCCTAGGATTGGGGTAAACTTAGGATGAGGTTGTCCTTTGTGATTAAGTTGATCACTTGAATTTATGAATTACTATTTGATTGGAGCGATAGGTGGGTTTACCCTACTAAAGTTGGATTTTGTATATACTCTTGACATGAAGTCATTTTATTGACGTGAATCTACTTTTTGAATAGCCTTTTTAATTGATGAAATTATATTCTTGAATTAAGAGTCCTTTATTGTTGAGACTATAATTCTGATTGAGTCATTTATTGATTTGATTATTCTTTTGTTTAAGGCCACTTATTGATTTGATGATTAGGTTCTAGTTTTTAGGACGCAACACTAAGCTTGAGAAGGCTATTTGTTATGTGGTGTTCCAACCAATCTCTTTTTCGAAGGATAGGGCCATCTTTCCATATGTGGTAGATGCATAGGGGACCATATTTAAGTTTTTGGTTGGTGGAAAAGCGCTTGAGTGATGCTTCTCCTCATCATTTGGCGGTCGAGATTTGAGGAGGATTTTCTAGACCATTTGTAACTATTGCAAATGAAGCTCAAAGGAGCTATGTATGTTTTATTATATCCATTTCTATGGAAGTTTGTATTGAAATAAATGTTATCTTGAGATTTTAAATAAGTCATTATTATGGGGATTGTAATATTCAATTATAATGCAAATGAAAAGTTTAGAATATGTGCTATTTCAAATGTGCATATAGTCTTTGAATTATAAGAAAAAATTTAAATATTGCTATGAGTTTTGAATATGGTTTATTTACTTGTGGTTAAAACATTGGAATTTCTTTTGAGTAGAACAAAGGGGAATATGTTACAATTCATTATCATAGTCAACCTAGTAATCTTATAGCTCATGTACATGATGGAAATTAGACCCTAATTGTAATTTATTTTTTTAAAAATACTTACTATTGAAAGGGAAATACAACTCAAAAAATTGGACCTTGTACTTTACCATATCCCTTTCAATGTTTAGAGCATATGAGATAGATACTTTACCATATCCCTTTCAATGTTTAGAGCATATGAGATAGATTTACATTAATAAAATGACAAACCAATAGGAAAAGAGATACTTTTCATTTTTATTTCCTTGCATCTTTTATTCAATTCACCAATTTTTCTACAAATTTATATTAATGATTTTTTCACTGGCATGTTTGGACAACTTACATGGGAAACCATCATATCCACTAATCCTTATATACATAAATCTTTAAAATTTAATGAATAAACTCTCATATTTATTAATTAGTTGGGTAGCCTTTGGGGATATCCTCATGCTCATGTCTCCTTAGAGCTCTTGAACCACTAACATTACAAATGCATCATTCACCCTTCTAAAGTGCTTATAGTTGTGATCCAATTGGGATGCCTTCGTCAAAATTTCCTAGAGGTCAAAACCCCAACAAGACCCTCATACTTGTGATAGCATAAGTCAAGTATGAAGACATATAATTGCTTGTTGACATGGAAATGAGTCATTTTATGACGCACATAATCACTAACAATATTGAACCAATCAATGAATTGTTGTCCATGCACAATAAAAACAATAAATAAATACATCCATACCTCGAAATTGTGTGCATCTTCATCACCGATTAGCCTGTGTAGTAGTATGATGATATCAAAAAAATTATTAATGAAATGAGACCTTTGCAAACTTTTGGGAAATTGAGGTTTTCCCTTTTATAAGACCATTAACCATTATCTTTCTATGGTGTTTTGGAAATGGATCTTATTTTCCGTGAAACATTGATATACTAGTTAGACATCCATGTCTACATGTTGAATGCACACAAGACAACTAAGAGGGGGTAAATCAGTTGTATATTAAAACTTCAAAACCCTCATGAATATTCAAATCCACATTAACTTAATTAACCCTTAATCTGTTAGAATGATTTAGTATGAAAGAAAATAACAAAAATTGAAACACATCAACACCAAGCACAATAAAACACCAAATTTACATAGAAAATCCAAGAAGAGAAAAAACACATTGAGGATTAGCTCATAATATAAAGTAATTGCAACTCCAAATACAAAGGGCTCACTATTGGAGGGCTTACTGCCCAAAATAAAGAAGGGCTCATTGCCAAAGGCTCAATGTCGTATTATAGAAAAGAAGAAAGAATAATGTTATAATGATAAATCCATCTCAATGCAATATAAAAGATCCACCATAGCATCACCAACGCATTCGCAGTCTCTCTGAAGATTGTAGACACCTTTTGCTCATTGCTTCCAGTAGTATAACTCATTAAGCTCACACTGTGTTTCACAAATTAGCACTTCACAACTCTGCAATTCGCATCACACACTTCATTACTTAATTCTTCATCAACTCAACACTTATTTATACCTTCTTCAACCTTGAAAACTTTCTCCAAGGTCAGTTATGCACCTCAACCATGCAAATTCAAATTAGGTTGGCACTTAGCATTCTCATAGTGGAAAGGAATGAAATTGGACCATGCCACTTCTTAACTTAGACCCAAATCATACATATACACCATGCCACACTTCCACAATTATTGAAACAAATCCATAATTAGTGTAACACCCAAGGTCGATTGAATCAGTGTAAACACCATTAACATTTAAGTTCATGCTTCCTCAAATCCAAAGATGACTCATGGACCACACACAACACTTGAATACAATCTAAAATATTCCACAAACACCTTGAAATCCAAAAAATTCCTTCATGCAACAACTTTCACTTGAAGAATATGCATACCCAGTACACTCAGACAACCCTCCATACACTATAACTCAAGAAATAGACTTGTCAAGCTCCAAACCATGAACAAATTCGACTGTAGGTAGATATGAACCTTATCAATAAACTTTAAAAATTGCAAGACCAAAAACATGTTGGTAGATGGTCAGCACTCCCTTCAGGATTCATGACATGGCTTAACCACCTCCCATGGATCCGTTAACTCTAGCAGTTGTATCAGGCATTAGCAAGGTGATCTTTTGGCACAATGGCAACCAAGGGGCCAAAAATTGGTATTAGAGTAGTAGGTTCCATGTAGAAGTTTAATCAACTTGGGTTGATCTTGGTGGTGGAATACTATGGTAAAAAGAAAAGGACAAAAGAAAAAGGTTAGTGCTAAGCAAAAAGTTGTTCAACAAGTCCCAATAAAATCAAGTGATGTGTTGCTGCAAGAAGCACCCTTGCCAATTGACACAAGATATGATATATATGAAAGAAAATATGATTTTGTAGTTGAGAATGTTGACAAAGAAGGAGACCACATTGTGAGTGAATATGAACATGAGTTGTATGATGAAGATGAATATGAAGTTGATGTTGAGGGTGAACTCGTTTATGCCTTGGATGAGATCAAGAAACTCAGAAAGGAGAATCAGAGATTAAAGTTGTAGCTTCAAGAAGAAAAGGAATCCAAGGCCAAAACACTTTCATCCCTTGAAGAAGCAGAAAAACTAAAAGTGAGACTTGTGAAGAATCTAATCAGCTTATTAAGGATCTAAAGTTGCAACTGAAAGAGTCTAGAAGAGTTGAAAAAGTCACTAGCATAAACTTGCAAATTAAAATGGAAGATTGTCAAAAGCTAGAGGTTGAAGTGGTGTCTCTAAGAAAAAAACTAGATAAGGTAAACCAGGAGTTGAAGAGGAGTCTTCAAAATGAGCAGAGCACTGAGTTGTTTGAAAAAATGATTCTAAGTCAAAGGTCACTATCAAAAAAATTTGGGTTAGGATATCATGCAAGAAAAAATTATAAAGGTACTGCAATGTCCAAGAAGAATGTTGGAAAAGAACCAATGGATTCAAACTCATCAAAAGGGGTAATATATAAACAAGGAGAATCAAGAACTGCTCCCAAAAGGCTTGCAGATCATAACAACAATGAAGAAGGATACAAAAGAGTTCATAATCCCAAGCAAGGACTGAGGGGAAGGTCATCAGCAAAACAAACCAGGTTCACTTCTTATTTTCATGGTTATTGTTATTCTTGTTATAATTTTGGTCATATGGCTAGGGAGTGTGGAACTCATGCAAGAAATAATTTTGAATGGAACAAGAATAAAAGTTCTTGTAGGTTGTTAAAGAATAATTACAATAATGCATCTCATAAATGTAACAAAGTTAGTTACAAAGAAAGAGATTGTACGACACATGAAAGAAATGCCTATGGATTTTTAAGAGACTATAGTTCTTTTTTTCCTCTTATCGATCATAAGGTCATATGTTATAGATGTAATAAGTTTGGACATAAAGCACATAATTGTAGGAGTAATTTAATGGAACCATTTGATCATCATAAGAAGACAAGCACTATGAAATTTTGGAGAAGAAAACAAGAGAAAGAGAATAAATAACCTAAGCTTGTGCATACTACACAAGATCCATGAGTGCATAAAGAGTAGCATGAGGTCAGGGGGAGATGATTATTGTTTTATCTTTCAGCCCCATAGACAACAACAAAGAGGTTGTGTCTCTGCAGTAATAATAGAGAAAGATGGCAAAGAACGCAGTCAAGCCAATGCTTCAGTCAGAATGTATGAGAGGAGAATATAGTCCTACCATCAAGAGGGCATAAATTTTAGAATTCCTCATTGAATATGTTACATCAAACCATAGGTAAAATTCACACAAGTGTGTTGGCAACAAAGCTATTAAGAGCAAAGATCAAACAATTGAGAGGCTATAACCAAGTACTAGGGAAGGTTCAAAGGAAAATTCATTGATGTCAAAGTGGAAAAGGTACTTTTTTGATGCAAAATAAGGTAGCACTTGTTTATTCAAAGAAGGTATTGTGGTGTTTTATAAGGACAACTCATGTTGATCATTAATGCTAAAGTTGAGAGTTAGTTATAGTGTGTGAACTAGTTTTCTTGTTACAAAGGTGAATTCAAGGTGTTGGGTATAAGTGCTCTTAATTTCTTAGTCACAGAGGACAGTCTTCAGTCAATGGTAATAGTATCTTTATCATATTGTTAGTGTTATACCAATACCATATTGCTATGATAGTGTAACTTTTTTTACTCTTCTCAATGGACAATGGACAATGTTCTTTATATCAGAGGAGTGATGCTTTACATTAAATCATATAGAATCCTTTATGCAAACCTTATCTTCTTTATGTGGTTTTGATGTCAAGTATTAGTATGTATCAAGGAGTAGGTATGTAGATGGTTCCAGTGTTTACAATGCTTGTTCAATGCTTTGACAATGCTACAATGTTATCTCAGTCACAATTTGTAGGTGTAATCAATTTTGGACTAATAGTGATATGTACGCTATCATAATTGTTTTGGACTATTGATCTTACACAATGATGTTATGCATCCAGTGGTATGTCATGGAAAAGACGATAGTTTCTTTCTCTCAATAGAGTGTTTTCTTCATTCTATAGTAAGTGATAGTGTAAGAATATTCGATACTACTAATCCAGTGCAAGTATACAGTGATCTACATCTATGTGCTCTCAGTCAAAGTTTTCCCCCAAGTGATAAGTATTCAGTTTCCTTGAGAGAATCTTGTTGCAAGGGTATAATGTTTAGTTCCAATCTGATAAAAATTCCAATATAATGTTTGTCTAGTATTGTTGCAGGGATATAGAGACAATGATATGATTCTTTTATATTTGAGTGTGTGATAGTTGCAGGGACAATGATATGGGGCTTAGATAGTGTCATAGTTTGCAGGAGTTTGGTGACAATCCTTGTTGTGTTGACAAGATTTCTATGGAGTTGATCTTTTTATGCTATTAGTCACTGTTTGGACAAACATATGGATTTTTGAAAATGTTATGGTTCTACAATGTGATCTCCATTGCTTATAGTGCAGTCATAGTTTACCAATGTAATGAAATTGATATGTGAGTTTCAGATCTCAGTTAAGGTATGACAATATTATATATCCAATCGCAGTGTTGTGTATTGACAGTGATTCTTGCACAGTGATCCCCTTCCATATTCATAGTGATTTGCATGCCATCATTTTGAGTGTGATATGCATGTCATCCTATTTGCATGCAATTATTTTTGGTGATAGTCCCTGTATATGATAGTTTTGACACACTTGGAAGTGACATTTTAAAGTGATACTTTGAAGTGACAGTTTTTATTTCCTTTTGTTGATTGTTGGTGATCCTTGTTACATGATAGTATATTGGTTATTATTATGATTTGTAAAATAGATGAAATTATTACATGACAGATAGGGGGAGCTTCATTGGATACCAAGTACACTCCTTTGTCCTTGATGTCAAAGGGGGAGATATTTGAAGAGAATAGAGTGGAGTGTTGGTTTTTCCATCAATGACAAAGGGGGAGTTTGTTGATGTTTGTCATTGATGTCAAAGGTTTTTCATTGATTTCAATTGATGTCAAAGGTGACAGAGGGTTTCTTGATGTTTTCCATGGTGTTTGGTGATTGATTGTGTCATTGTTCTTCATTGGTATTTGTGTTCCTTATCAGTTCATGGTGTTGCAAAATGCTATCATAGAGTTGTTTTAGTGTTGTCTCAGTATAAAGGGCAGAGTACTTGACATTGATATCAAAGTGGAGTTCATTGTTCATATGACGTAAAATATAGTGTTCAAGGTACAAACTTGGTGCTTACTTGATGCTTCAAAGTTTCTTGTTCATTCAGGTTATATTGTTGATGCTCCTTAGTTTTGTTGTTCATTGTTTCTCCATCATTCAATTCATGTTTGATGTTGTTATAAGACATCTCAAAAGAACTTGTTTATGATCATGATATAAAATGTAGAGAGGAGTTTCACTACAAGTTTTTCTAATTCAGAATCTTGTAGAAGGGAAATTAGCTTGGTGACAATTCCTTTTTTTATTCTATAAATCAACCTAAAACAGTAATCCTAAACCCTAAGATACCTAGGGTTTATGTCTTAAGGAGACAGTCATACAATATTTGCTTTACATTATGTTTGTTCATTGATGGGTTATAGAGGGTTAAAGGTCACTTAAGTAACACCTTGAAGGGGTTGTGTTCGTTGGGAAACCACCCCCCTTAACTAGCTCAACAAGTTAATATTTCATATTATACCACCTGAAGGAACATCAACGACCTTTATTTGATTTGTGTATTGGCGGGAGTCTAAAATCAAGGATTCTAATTTAAACCTGAATAACAGTTATTTCTCAAAGTATCCACTTTGACATGCATTTAAGTGTCATTGACCTAGGTTTAGGTATGCACAATTTTGATAATTTTTTGAAGACAATGATGGATTGAAAATTTTATACCAGTGTAGTGTGTATATGAAGTTTGGTTTGTGCTTGGTGAAAGGTTGTTGAAAATGATGATATCTTGTTTTTATGAAGCTATTCAAAAATGAGGAAGATTGGAACTGTTAATGGGGTTTTGATTTCACTGCACAGTATAGTATGTCTACCAATGTTTTGTGTAACTTCCAATTTAATTTTAAATTCTATGAATGCTTTGTGAATACATTGATATCGTGACTTTGAGAAGAAGAATCATAATGAGGGAGATTTAAAGGATAGAATATGTGACAGTTATATGAGGTCTATAATGGTGTTTATGATTTGCATTTTCTTTGCATTGATTAGTATGCTATAGAAGATGATAAGAATCTGATGGAAAATGAGTGAACTTCTTTTATAGTGTTCTAAAATGTTAATATTCATGTGTCTTGAGTTGATATTCATAACAAGGAAATGATTTTGTAAAATTCTCTTGGTGTCATATGTTTGTCCATTCAAAGAAGGTTGCAATGAGGGAATGTTGAGTGATATATTATAAAAGGACTATATGCTTTCCTTTCTACAATAAATATTTAGTGTTGTTCTCTCTCTGCACAAACTTATGTGATTTGAGAGTGATTACAAGTGAATGGAGTTTGGGTTAAATGTAATGACAGTGTGTATGTTATAGAAGAAAGGATGTTCATGAAATTGTAGTTGTCTATGTAACAGGGATATGGGAGTCATTGTTTTGTTTTGTTCTTTTCAATTATTCAAACAATGTAACAGTCATTATGAGTGAAAAAATTTAGTGAATTTTTTGTTACATACATGTCAGTATAATGGTCATCCATGTGAGTAGGGTTGGAATTTAAAGTGAAATTTTGATTTGGAATGTATTGTAAACAAAGTAGTACTCTGTATTTTTTGTCTTTTGCTCCTATAGTTCATTGGAGTTGGTGATCCTAAGCATAGTTTACTCAGTGAGAGTTTGGTCAATGAGACCTAATGATAGAGTTGGTGCTCTATTGTACTCAATGAGAGTTTGGTTAGTGATACCTAATGATGGAGTTGGTGCTCTATTGTAATCAGTGATATTTTGGTCAGTGAGACCTAATGAAGATTTTGATTGAGATTCTAAAGTATCCTTAGGAAGATCCTTAGTGAATATATCAACAACCTGATCCTTTGTAGGCACATATTCAGGCTTCACTTCATTCTCTACAATCTTCTCTCTCAAAAAGTGATACTGGATTGAGATATGTTTTATCATTGAGTGCATCATCAGATTCATTGAAATGTTAATAGCATTTGTATTATCACAAAAGATAGAAATTGGTTCATCGTATACAACTCTAATATCCTTCAAGGTTTGCCTCATCAAGAAGACCTGTGTGCAACAAGATGTTGCAGCAATATACTCTACCTTTTTAGTAGATAAATATATTTAATCTTTCTCTTTGCTCAACCAAAACACCAATCTGCATCCAAGAAAGAATGCACTACCACTTGTAGTTTTCCTATCATTGACACAACTTTCCCATTCAGCATTTGTATAAGCACTCAGAGAAAAATTAGTATCCTTTTGATACCACAAGCCATGTTATGGAGTTCCCACTTAGTTCCAATAACATTCTTGTTTGTTGGTCTTGGGACAATTTCCCAAGTTTTATTTGTCTTAATCTGCATTAGTTCTTCCTCCATAGCCCTAATCCAATTCTCATCCTTGAATGCTTCAATCACTATTTTAGGTTCAACTTTAGAGAGTAAACATAGATTTTACTGTTCTTCAACCATAGTATTTTTTCTCCTTGTCAAAACACCCTTTCTTCTGTTACCAATGATCTGATCTTCAAAATGATATTTTTGCACATACTTGGGAGTCTTAGGAATCCTTTTCGAAGCTTCTTCCTCTTCAATCTGAACTTCTTTTTCCTTATCTTCATCTCTATCATTTTCTCTATGAGAGGACTCATCTGATTCATATCCATCTATCACCACAAAATTGTTTTGTAATTCTTCATCCACTTTGACACTTGCACTCTCAATAATCTTCTTCAGCCTCTTGTTATAGCATCGGTAAGCTTTTCTTCTTGTAGAATATCCAAGGAAGATACCTTCATTAGATCTTGTGTCAAATTTTCCTAAGTTCTCTTCATCTCTTCTAATATAGCACTTGCTTCCAAACACTCTGAATTATTTGATAGTAGGAATGCTTCCATACCACAACTCATAGGGAGTCTTTCCATTGTTTTATCTTAATTTAACTCTATTAAGAATATAGACAACAATATGAATTGCTTCTCTCCAGTAAACTTCTGGTAGGTTTGCATCTTTCATCATTGTTCTTGTAGCTTCCTGAATAGTCCTATTCTTTCTTTCAACCACTCCATTTTACTAAGGATTCCTAGGGACAGATAAATGCCTCTTTATCCCATGATTCTCACAAAAACTATTAAACTCATTGGAGGTGAACTCTCCACCTCTATCATACCTCAAACACTTGATTTTCATATCCATTTCATTCTTAATCATAACTTTGAATGCTTTGAACTTATCTAGAGATTTTTTATTTTTCTTTGAGAAAATTAACCCATGTCATTATAAAATAATCATCAATAAATAGCATGAAATACCTATCACTCTGAAGACTTCTTACTCTTGTAGGACCACAAAGGTTTGTATGCACTAGTTCCAACAATCTAGTGGTAGATTGATCTTTGAATTTGAAGCTTCTTCTTGCTTGCTTCCCAATTTGACATTCCTTGTAGACAACATTAATGGGCTTCGTAATCTTTAGCAAATCTCTCATAGCTTAAACTAAGCTAATCTTCACTAGGCAATCAAAATCAATATGACACATCCTTCTATGCCATAGCCAAATTTCATTAATCTAAGTAATAAATCGATGATCATCAGCACCTTTAAGTTGATAAACATTTCCATTTGTCCTTCTTCCAGTAGTAACCACAATTCTAGAGCTTTTTTTGATTTCACATCCATCATCCTAAAACATAAGATTATATCCTTTGCTACACATTTTTCCAACACTCAAGAGTTTATGTCTCAAACCCTTAACATAAATAATATCATTTGTATAATGCTTTCTATCAAAACTGATAGAACCTTTTCCACATATCTTAGCAAATCTATCATCTTGACAATTAACTAGACCTCCTTCATATTTCTCAAGTTTAACAAACTTATTTTTTTCACCGGCCATGTGATTTGAGCATCCACTATCAATAATCCAATAGTTCTTTTCCTTTCTAGCATGAAGAGCGGCCACCATAGCATTGTGAACTATTTTTGGAGAACTTTCCTTCACACATCTCTTAGAGTTAGCAGAATTAGTTTCATCTTTAATAGCCATGAACAAGCTATAAGAGTTGGTATAGAATAACTCTACACCATGCAAGATTTGGCTGAAGATTATAGCCACCCAAGATCTAGGAACTTCATAAAAGAACACAAGAGATCAATATGCAATGCTCAAGATTTCAATGGAATTGATTATCCAAGAATATCTTGAATTACAAATGAGAACCCATTGGTTATATAGCCAATCTGAGGCATTAGATGGCACAAGATTATGACAAGTGTCTTAATCTTATGACATGAGACAACTAACTTGACATAAAAGTTAAAAATATAATATCTAAGACATGACAAATAAGTCTTCTAGAAAAGAATCTTAGGACCTAAGTAAAATTAACATGTGAATATGTCCCCTAAGTCCCTAGTGAGTGAATTAACTAGGTACAAGACATTTATTCACACCAACACCCCCCCTTAAGTGCAACTTAGGGAGAATATTATTATGCAAAGATGCAAGGATGGATCTTAGCTATGAGGCCATGTTAGGTACCCATGTACAATTGCAAATGCAATCTCTCACAAATAGAGAAAAGGAGAAAACCTAGTGGGACAAAACTCCTCACAAAAGAGAGATGAAGAAACAAAATACTCTCAATGAAGAATGAGAAGGCCAAAACCCCCCATAAGAGAGAAGAATAAGAGAGACCATGCATCCCCCATCAATGTTGAGTCTCTTGCAATGATGGTAGAATATCGACATTGAATGCTAAAGATGGTCCAAAAGCGTTGAACAATGTTCCTCCACTTAGGAAGAAACAAAACCAAAATGGTATGCAGGATGTCTTCCCATTCCTGAAAGGAAGATGCAAGAAGAAGGATGATGGATGATGTCTCTAAAGAATGCTCAATTGTCTCCATGTTGATGTGGAAAGTTGTCACACTCCAAACAGGCATTCTAGGCCACACTGCCGAAGAAGACAATCCAAAATCTCCTAGAAACAATTGTAGAACATAATCCAAAGATAAAGATACCTCCTCTAGAGACAAAGAATCATCCTCCCAATGTTGTCAAAAATTATCCACACTCATGTCAAAGTGAAAAGGATGATCATGTAGAGAATGAACAAGAGGGTCAGAGTGTTCCCTCACAACAACTGAAGAAGGATCATCTCCATCAAAGAGAAGATGAATGCAATCAATGATGTCTCCCAAATTTGAAATGTGGGGCTCACAAAATAAACCAACAATGTTTGTCAAGTACTCATCCCAAGTAGCCATCTCTGGAAGTCAATGTGTGTCCTGCTACAATGAATTATAAGGAGCCAAAACTATGGAAACACAAGCATCATCAGGTACAACAATACATGAAGGAGATAGAATATCAACACATGTCACTAGATCCTCAGTAGATGAAACAATACCAAGATTTAAATGACCATACTGAATCTCCTCAAAAGTATCCACACAAGATGCCTCAATGTGAACATCTATCTAATCATCAAGAGCAAAATGTGAGGTGTAAACTCAAGATTGGTGATCAACATCCCCAACTGCAACTATATCTCTGCTATGCAAATATCAAATTATGATAAAATCTGGTGTGAACTCAACACTCTTTCCTGCTCCACCATGTGTGATCTAATAGATAGAAAGGATATTGGTCAAAAATTAAGGCGCACATAGAACATCATTGAATGCTTTGTCATCCATGTGAAGGGATCCCTTCCCACAAACACGCATATATGTGTTGTTTTCCATCAAGATGTGTGGTGATGAACAAGTCTCAAATGCAGAGAACATACTTTCTAATGAAGCCATGTGATGTGAGGCTCCTGAATCAAGTATCTACCTCTCTAACTCTAAATCTACAATTGCAACAAGTGCCTGCCCCTTGAATTTGTTGGAGTTTTATGAAGAAGAAGAAGAAGATGAACCCTTTGATGATGAAGAAGAATTGATTTGAGACTTATTAAGAAGATGCTTCAACTCATCAATCTATTTTGAATAACATTGATGTTCATCATGCCTTGTTTTCTTGCAATATGCACATGTAGTCTTCTCCTTCTTAGAAGATTCCCCTTTAGAGGGAGAGAATTTTGATTCTTTATGTGGCTTGTTCTTTTTCTTCTTTTGCTTCTTATCAAGATTGCCTGATTCTTTCTATACCTTAGACTCACTAGCCAACAATGCTTGTGACTTGGAAGACTTGATTAGACCCATGCTCATTAACTTAGCTTCCTCTTGGATTAGGAGATTTGCAAATTCAATAAACTTAGTATCAACATATGATTCTCTCGTAGAAATTAAATGGGTACGAAATCCAAAAACAAACATTGAATACTCAGGGCCAAGCTTGGATAACACATTCATAATCAATTGTAAATCCTCCTTATCAATGTTGTGATCTTTCAGTTGTGTTCTTAGTTGCTTAACTTTGGAGATGTAGTCTTGGATGTGGTTAAAACTTTTAGGATCAAAACTCATCAAATCATTATCAATCTGATATCCCCTAATCTTATCAATTTTACCATACAATTTTCAAAATCCTCCCAAGCCTCTTTAGGTATTTTGCATGATCCAACATGAAATTGTAAATCAAATGAGACTAATGAACATATGCATCCAAGTGTGTTCTCATGATCAAGCTCCCATTTTTCCAATTCTTTAGCATCAGTAGGTTGAGGAATGGTTTCCTTTAGATAGCCTATTATACCTTTCATCATGAGAATTCCATACTAATTTTCTCCATGTAGCATAATTATATGGAGTTAGGAGTTTAATTTGTGATTTCCCCATGGAAAGAACACAAACCAAGAAAAAGAATGAAATCAACCACTACAATATTACCCCACCCCAAAAAATTACTCAATCAAGAAACCCCTCAAGCAATATGATTTTTGGCACTTTATACTTAGTGCGATTACAGGTGCCACTTGTCAAAAAACAATGAAGTGGACTTGATCTTAGTGCTCTAAGATTGCCAAATTAGGCCACAGGCTCAAAGTAAAATTTTTACAAAGAATGATATCAATCTGATCACACCACTAGAAATTACACAAAAAAATATGCACTTTCAAAAAAAATCACCCAAAATTGTTATTATAGGAGCAAGAACAAAGCTCTTCAAGTTCTGAAAATGAGAATGGTCAGCAAAACTTGTGAGAATATATAGTTTCTTAAAAAATGGTCACTAAAATCAAAATCTGATTACACCACTGCAAAGATCATGAAATTCTACCCTAAATAAAAAAAAATTGCTCGAGAAAAGGAGGTCGAATGAGAAAGCTATGGTCGTTTGAAGTTGAACTACAAAATCAAAAAGCGCACTGGAGAGGAGGGAATTTTTTTTGAAAATGTTGATGTTAGCAGAGTGTTAGCTTAAAATTGATAGCCTATTGCCCATCAAAATAATATTCCCTCTTACCTCAGAATATGCTAGAATCTAGAATATTCCCTCCTAAATATTTTGTAATCATCGACGGTGGAATCTGTGGCTTGTCAATGGAATATTCAAAGGATCGGTGGTAGAATATTTTATGTCGCTGATATACTCTTTATTTTCAGTGAATTTTTGTGGCAAGGTTCACACCTATGTGGATCACTAGGCATGCACCATGTGGCGCCTCCTATGCCAGCTGGTACGACCCATGTGGCAAGTCTGCAATCGTAAACTTTATAAATTTTTTTATTTTTTTATTAAAAATTTCCTAAAACACTATAAAAAAATCTCAAATTTTTAATAAAATTTTTTCACCTCAAAATTTTTTTGACCCATGGATTTTTTTTGGACTGTGATTGGTACAACACATTAATGGAAACCTAGGGGGTCATACAACTCCTTAGGAAAAAAACTTTTACCTCGACGAACAACTTTCTCCAAATTTGATAATTTGACAGTCAATCTTAGGGTTTTGGCCCTTATGGATGCGATGGAGGGTCGGTTTTAACCCAAAGTGCTCCAAAATTGTAGCTACCTTCTAGATTCAGCAACCACTCTTTAGCTTCAAACCCTCATAGATCTGGCCTCGAATTTCCATTTTGAATGAAATAAAAGGAAAAACTAACATTCTCAAACCCTCTTATCTTAATGGTGAGCTCAGATTTGCACCAAAAAGATTTGACTTGAACCTATAATACAAAACCATAAAGAGGAAACCCCCAAATCTAGTATTTCTTTCAAGCTTTTTTTTTATTCTCCGGATCATCATTCGATGCAAGAGATCATACTCAACTTTTCAAGATTTACCAAGATCTCTCAATAATGACTAACAAGAATCAATCCCACAAGCTCTAATACCATGTAAGAGTTGGTATAGAATAACTCTACACCATGCAATATTTGGTTGAAGATTATAGCCACCCAAGATCTAGGAACTTCATGAAAGCACACGAGAGATCAATATTTAATGCTCAATATTACAATTGAATTAATTATTCAAGAATATATTGAATTACAAATGAGAACCCCTTGGTTATATAGCTAAGGTGAGACATAAGATGGTATAAGATTATGACAAGTATCTTAATCTTATGACATGAGACAACTAACTTGACATAAAAGTCAAAAAGATAAGATCTAGACATGACAACTAAGTCTTCTAGAAAGAAGCTTAGGACATAAGTAAACTTAACATGTGAATATGTCCCCTAAGTCCCTAGTGAGTGAATTAACTAGGTACAAGACACTTATTCACACCAACACAAGAATTCGCTATCCTCATCAAGCCCATAACTAGATCCATCATCAGATATATTGGAATCTTCTCTAACATAATCTTTTTTTATTTGCTTTACCTTTGTTTTCTTTGTTCTTGTCATTAAAAGCTTTGTTTGGACATCTTGAATCATAATGACCTATCTTACCACAACTGAAACATTTGAAATGTGGCTTACCTCTATATTTACCAGTACCCTTTTTCATTTTCCTCACAAAATTTGTTTCCGCATCATCAAGATCCTCCTCATTTGATTCCTCAATCTTTCTAACTCTCTAGCCTTAAAAGAAATCTCAACTTTTTCATTACTTGTACCAAATTCTCTCATTTCAAAAGTAGATAAAGCACCATATAATTGATCTCTAGAGTATTTTCTTAAATCTTGAACTTCCTCAATAACATAAAATTTATGACTGTAAGATTTAGGAAGAGTTCTCAATACCTTCTTTACCACTTCTTCTTCAAGATTTCCACCAACACCTTTGATGGAATTGACAACTTAGTCCACCTTCTGCATGTAGCTTGTAATGTTTTCATCTTCAAACATTTGAAAGTTCTCAAATGTGATCTTGAGATTTTGCATCTTAGCTTGCTTGACCTTATCATCTCTTTCATAAATACTTTCAAACTTTATCCATATCTCTCTAGCATATTTCAAACTCATAACTTTCACAAGTTCAATATTAGAAAGAGCACTTAAAAGAGCATACCTTGCTTTACTATTGTTCTCATAGGCCTTGATCTCATCATCAATTTTTGGACCACCAGCAGGCATAGTATATCCAGTCTCCACAGACTTCCAAACTCTAAATACAAGAGATATCAAGAAACATTCCATCCTTGTCTTCAAGAAACCATAGTCTGATCCATCAAACAAAGGAGCATCCCTCTTGTGCGTCAACCCATATCTACCTCAAGTGGTTAATATTTCTTCCAAGGAACCTTGATTTGATACCAATTGTTGAATGCACACAAGAAAACTGAGAGGGGGTGAATCAATTGTACATTAAAACTTCAAAACCCTCATAAATATTTAGATCCACATTAACATAATTAACCCTTAATCTATTAGAATGATTTAGCATGAAAGCAAATAACAAAAACTGAAACACATCAACACCATACACGGTAGAATACCAGATTTACATGGAAAACCAAAGAAGGGAAAAACCATAGTGGGAATTAGCTCACAATATAAAGTAATTGCAACATCGAATACAAAGGGCTCACTTTCTGAGGTCTAATTGCCCAAAAGAAAGAAGGCTCACTACCAAATTACAAAAAATAATAAAGAAGAATGTTACAATGATAAATCCATCTCAATACAATAGAAAAGATCCACCACAACATCACTAACACATTTGTAGTCTCTCTAAAGATTGTAGACACCTTCTGCTCACTACTTCCAGTAGTCTAACTCATTAAGCTCGCACTATGCTTCACAAATTCACACTTCACAACTCTATAATTCACATCACACACTTCACTACTTAATTCTTCATCAACTCAACACTTATTTATACCTTCTTTAACCTTGAAAACTTTCTCCAAAGTTGGCTATGCACCTTAATCGTGAAAATTCAAATTAGGTTGGCACTAAGCATTCCCATGGTGGAAAGGAATGAAACTGGCCACTCCACTTCTTAACTCGAACCCAAATCATACATATACACCATGCCACACTTCCATAATTATCAAAATAAATAGATAATTAGTGTAAACACCCAAGGTCAGTCAAACTAGTGTAAACACCATTAACATTTAAGTACATACTTCCTTAAATCAAAATATGACTCACGAACCACACACAACACTTGAATATAATCTAGAGTATTCCACAAACACCCTAAAATCCAACAAATTCCTTCACAACAACTTGCACTTGAAGAATGTGCAGACCCAATACACTCAAACAACCTTCCATACACTATAACTCAAGAAAATCAACTTCCTAGTCTCCAAACCATGAACAACTTTAATTGCAGGTAGATATGAACCTTATTAGTACACTTCCAGAACTACAAGACTAGAAACCAAACTACGAAGAAATGCAGAGCAAAACCATTTCCCCCAGACACCATCACAACATATAGTTCACACACTAGTGAACAGAACTCTCTCTGCACAACTATCCAAACCAAGAGATTTTAGATATAGAACCTCTAAACACCTCTGACCAACATATCCAAACTACACAAGCATATCTTCAACAAAGAAGAAATGTGGAGTAAAACTAGAACACAACACTGTACACCAGAACACCTCTGCAACACATTGTTTCCTCTTTTAGTCAAATTTTCTCAAAAACACTTGGAAACCAAGCACTAGAGACATATACTCATCATCTTAAGCACTTCCTAATCATCACTAAACCAACAACATCCATCAATAGAAGTTTATCAAAGCAACACTAGAGGTTGACACCAATTGCACTTACTAACAACAACATAATGAAACTAATCAAAGCATCAACACAACTTCTAAATCATCACCAGTCATTAATGATAACACAAATATAAGCTTGCAACAATCTCCCCCAAGCTTGTTGAAATCAATGACAACACTAACTACTCATACTTGCAACACTAAATATACATCTCTTTGAGGTAATATCATGAACGACTAAAAATAATCCCTATCAAGCTGATCTATACTCTTATTATCAGTCATTTTTACCTCCCATGTTTGAGAATCATAATGATTAATGAACACGAACCAAATTAGGGAATTGAACTACAACAATAAATACACTAGCTCACAATAACCCACTTTCTACTAATTTCTATATAATAGGAAGTTTATCTTCTGTGTTCATCATGTCCCATAAATATTTTAAATTTGTGTGCCATAATTTGGTATCTGTTGATGGTGTTTTTTGTACGGACACAACTCAGATAGAATATGATATCCTATCTCTCTTGAAAGGTAGATCTCTATCATCAAGCCTTAAGAGATAACCCCAAGGTCTCTAACATCAAGTCTTGATAATGTAGAAATAGCTCAGATAATATGTGAAAATGTTGGTAATCACAAGGGGACTTACATAGCAATGACTGGAAGTTTCAAACTCATCAAATTTTGTAATATTTTGATGCCTTTAATCCTAAAACTAACCCATATTTTGAAAGAAATGGAAAAAGGTAAAAGGGTTTGAAGAGATTTGTTGGAAAGTAAACTAATCCTAAGATTAATAATGCAGATGACTCAATACTTGAAGTGGGCCAATCCTTTAAAACTAAATTCTGTTGAACCCAGGTTAAACCTGCAGTATCACAGAAGTAGTGCAATCTTCTAAGGAATGAAAGGATTTTCAAATCATAAGAATTCATACAAATAAACCTTATCAAATGATTGAAATGGAAAAACACCCACAATCGAACTTAACACATAAAATCAAGGCCCAGGCTAACTTTGCACAGCAACACGCAATCAGCAAGCTGCTAAAAGTATGGACCCATAGATCGCTCACACACTTCAAATATTAAACCCAAAACACTATTTCATCCAATTTTAACTCTAAAATCTAACATGAAAATGATAACTCTGTAGCAATTTGAAAGATATGGAATAACCAGAACCATGCAAAATGAGACAACACAAGAAAGATCACCAAAAGACAATGTCTTTACTTACATTGCATCACCCAGATTTGAAACAATTCAGTATTCACAATGTTTCAGCACTTTCCCTCAAAGAAATTCTAACTTCTAGCTCAACTACTGCTATTACAATGATGCTCAACTTTTCTAACAATGTCTAACCCTCAAGAATGAAGCAAGAGCTCAAATTTATAGGCAAGAATCCCCTTGGGCATCCCAGAATAGGGCTCATAATAATGGGGCAGCCATGCATTCGAATTTGGTAGGTCAAGGTCGGCCATGCAAGGTTGACCAAGTATAAATCCGGAAAAGGACAAAAAAGGTCGCTAGAACCTGCCATTGGGGCCCATAGGCACCTTGAAACCCTTGAACATGCTCTATTTCAGGATTGTAACTGAAAAATGCCACTTCCAGCTTGCTTGACATGAATCCTACGTGGCAGCAACTTGTCCAGCTCCCTCTACCCTATCAGCATCCAGCTTTTTAATCAAATCTTTAACTATTTCCAGAATTTTTTCTGCTTCCACTGTGTCTGGAACTGGAATGAATCTAACTTTGGCCTTATACCCTTTAAACTCATCCAAGTACTATGTAATTTCTCTATTCCACTCAATTTGCAATTCATGGTACTTATCCAACCTGGAAATATATATTGTAGTGTCTTCTAGATGTTCTTTCACAACTAGAGCACTATCAAAAGGGGTGTAGACTTCATGCCACCATGCCTGCAATGTTGTTAAATTCATATTTTTATGTCCAAACTTCTTCCTTCTTGTCACTATTTCAAGAAAAGAAATGAAGCCATCATTTATTTCTTTTATCTTCCCTTGTATTTTTGCAATCTTCTTTAGGACCTTCGATACGAGTTCCTTTCTATAATTCCAAGTTTCCAACCATCCTTTCACTTTTTCAAACACATCTTGAGGGGAGACGTCTAGTTATACCAAGTCATCCTTTGGTATTTGCAGAACCTTCTTCAATTCATCCACAATTGACTCATTAAACTTCTTGTAGTTCGCAGTAAACTATGAAATATGTAGAAGGAAATCTAAAGCATCTATATGAACTTGGAGAATTTGTTCAATTGCCCCATCCCCTCTCTTACTGACATCCTAGAGCCACTCTTGGGTATGATGAACATAACTCTTCAGCCTCTCAATTTTAGAAACTGCCTCCCTGGGCAACAATTCTTCAGGAATTGCACTTTCACTGCCTACAGCCTATATTGGTTTCATTAGATGCTGGACATATCTATAAACATCATTCAACTGCTTCTTGAACTTCTCCTTTTATATAGTTTCACTGTCCAACCTTCTAAGAATTGCTTGCGAAGAGTCCTGGAATTCTTCCCTTTCCTACTCTTTAGTAGTTGGTCCCAGGTTAATGGTTTGTATTCAGTAATCTGATGGCCGGACTTCATCCTTGAACTTTTCAATTGGAGGAATTGTCACATGTACAATTTTGTTGTTAAACTCATCACGTGCAATCTTTGACACTATATGTGCCCTTTTTCTCTGCTTGGGATGTCCCCACTATTCCAACAATGTGTCCCAACTCGAAGTTTCCTCCTGCACGATTATAGGCTTCTTACTTGTTCATTTCTCCAACCATTCTGGGACATTGGACTGTTGAACATTCCTCTCCACCAAGGAAACTTCTCATTCACCTTTATCTTTCTATGGACTGTCCACAATTTCTTCCACATCTTTTTCAATTGAAGGTTGATCCTCTTTCTCATTACCTGTATTCTTCGCTAGGGATTTGGACTGCTCCTCCTGATGTACCCCAGGCTCTACATTCCTATTGTGCACATCAAATCTCGATGGTCCCAGCTCTCGCATCATTTGTTTCCATTCCTTGTTGGTAGGGGTAGAGACTTCCTCATCCTCCGACTCATACTGCTCAGGATTGTTGGATATTTTTCCTTCTCCATGAATTGCTTCCTCTGATGTTTGAACATTTTTAGGAGGGGAATTGTTTCCCATATTCATCTCTTCCTCTTGGTCATCAATAACAAGTATTTCCTCACCTTCCACTCCATTCTCTACTTCTCTTATGGGAGATGAATTGTGCTTAGGAGGGCTCTTTCTTATATATACTTGGGGCTTTTCCCCAGAAGTGTCTATCTCCATGACCCTAGCCGAAGAGGGGGCATTGGCGTCAGCACATGCTTTCTTGGCCCTTTCCACCTTTTCCCTTTCCATGATAAGTTGTCTCTTCCTCACAAGTTGAGGTGCTTCATCCTCCATGTCTGCAGTTTCATCTTCAGGAGCTTTCCTGGCCATGGGAGATGACTTCTCACTTTGTTTTACCTGTTTTTGGCTTCTAGTTCTCCTCTTTATAATCACCGGTTTGGATCCTCCCTGCTTTTCACTGCCTTGAGACTCAAAAGCATCATCCTTTCCACCCTTTGTTCCTCCTTTGGAATGAGACTCCATGTCTGTCATCAAGTCATAAGATAATTTGACACCATCAGCTTCCAATTCTTGCACCTTTGCTTTTACCCATTATCTTGAATATTCCTTAAATGGCTCAGTTATCTAGTCGAGATTTGTTGCTTCCTCCTCAACCCAATTTATTTGTGGCAAAGGATTGTTTCTATAAGGTTCATAATCATGTTGTTGAATCAGGTTCATGTCATTGTCCTGCACCTGATTGAGGACTTCCACTATCTTGTACATCCTTATCATCCTCAGAGGCATCCGAGAGAACCTTCTTCTGAGAACATCAAAGTCATCCCTACAATTTTCCTAGTAGTCCTCTATATGGTCCACATGTCAAAAGGTCTTGTTAGCCAGCTTCACAGCCTTACCATATGGGTCAAAATGATTCCTGCCTATGTGGGAGTAGAACTCAAACTGCACCATTTCCTTTTCCAAATGTTGGGCACTTTGAATGGAAGGGAATGATTCCAGAGTCCCAATTGTCAATGGAAATTTAGACCCTAGACCTTTCTTTTTTACCTCAAACCGTAGAATTTCCTCGAAGGGTATCATCTGCCATGTTAGTTCTAGCATCAGAAGCTTGTTGGTCAAGTACCTAGGTAGTCTGAGCGGGACAACAGGGGATCCATGCACTCCTATGTATGAAAACTTGGGAAATTGTATGAGCTATTGTCCATGCTGCTTGATAAAATCCCTTGCATTTGTGGTTACCCTAACATGAAGTGCATTTTGCAACAACCTAGGGATGAACGTGAAGAAGGCACCGTTTTCCCTTATGAAATTGGAAGTCTTATGTTGTAACTGAGGATATACATCCCAGATTTTGTCTTTTCCCAACATTCCCTTGTAGCTTAAACCCTTGTACTTGTTCTTATGTGCCAACATGTACACCAAGTACGATGTCATAGTGAATTTTTCGGTTTCCTACACACTTCTCAACTGAGAATCCAAATTGTTACTAATGATCCTCACCCAGTGATAATGCTTATTGGCCACAATTCATGTGATGGGGAAGAACATCCAAGACTAGAAGATGTGAGCCTGTTATGTTCCCATTACCCTGCCTAGAAGGGTTATCATATCATGGTACTCCATTTTGAAGTCACTTCTGTGCAGTTGCTTGGGTAGCTTGGAGTAATGAGGTTTCAGCTTGAGTATCTAGGAGTTGTTCATGATCTCCAATGCTCTATTTGGGTTTTCATCATAAAACTTAGTTGCTTCACCAATGTCTATCTCCTCAATCAAGTGGTGGTGTGAAGCAATATTGAAAACTTTTGCAATGGACTCTTCCATGAGATTTACCATGATTCTTCCTTGCGGACCAATGACGATTCTTTTGCTAGAATCATAATGTGTTGTGCATTCCAAGATCAAATTCAGACACAACTGGGTAGGAGGGAAACCAATAGCTTGTGCCAGGCCAGTGTGGGTGAGAACTTGAGCTAACTGAGTAGGTGAGTCACCATACATCCTTTGTTGAAAATATTCATAATCAACATGCCCCATGTTTGTGTCTCCAATACATGACCAAGCTGATGCAATCCTAGACTTTGGCCAAATTCCCTTAAAATCATACTTCATTCTTTCCTGCCTCTTCTTGACCGCCTCCTACACTAGAGCAACCTTCATCTTCTTATCGAGACTCACTTCACCTTGCATCTGTTAGAGGAAAACACTAATTACCAAGATGCAACCAATGACATATTCCATCAATACTATCTTTCCCACCCATGATATTGCCAAGTACATATTGAGGATGTCATTGTGAAATCATTGGAAGATCAATCAAGCTCATCAATGAAACAGACATGAAAGACTAACATATGAGTAATCAATGAATGCAAGTTCTAATGCAATTGATCCATTTCACACTTAAAATGCTAATAACCATGAATACACAACCAATGACTCCACTCCAAAGATCAATTCACACCAATTCGAATGTTAAATCATCGAAGAAGCCCATCCAAATCCAAGTGGGGGAACCATAGAAAAAGATATGATAGAGGTTGGTTAATCCAAGCTAGCTTGAATTAGCCAGCCAGATTGTGGTTCGGTTAATCCAAGCTAGCTCAGATTAGCCGAACTTGGCTTATTTGTTTCATTTTGACTTGGAATTTTGGTGAATGATGTTTGAGATGCGAAAATTACTTTTCCCTGATGATCTATGGAGTTGGAGTTGCATTGAAAGTTCATTGAAAGTCCATGAGATCAAAATTCGAGAGGTTGATTTAGAGTCCTGGCATGAACAAGACAAAACTTGGCTAATCCAAGATAGCTCAGATTTTTTAGCCGAAGTAAGGCTCGGTTAATCTGAGCTACCTCGGATTAGCCGAGCTTTTTCACAAATCAGAAATTTGCTAAGGCATGAAACTAGATCAGTTCAAAATGCCAAGTCATGACCGAATTCAATATCATTCTTCAAGTTCATCAATCACATTTCATCGGGAAAAAAACTAGGGTTTGCAATATAATCCTCAAGTTATCAAGATCTGTTGGCTAGGGCTAGGGTTTTTTAAACGTGATAGGCAAAAGGATGACCCTTAGATGAGCATGAGACCCTTTTCTCCTCAAATGAGACTGGTATCGCACTCAACAAGGTTTCCTGAGCAATACCCCAATTCTTGCTTAGTTAGACATGCCCTATAAATCCGTCAAGAAGTGATGACTTCAAAAATAACTCACAAACCCTACATGAGTTTGATATCCCCATTCGCAAAGCCAGATATGACAATGAAGCTAAAACGAAAACCAAAGTCCAAGATGGAGGAGGAAAACTAGAACGCAACCCGTTACCAAAGAGCCATTGAATATCCAAAGTGCAAAGAAACCAAAGTGATCTCGAAGGAAAGAAAGAAAGCAAACGAAATCAAGCCACTTACCTTCAAATGCGCAAGGCCCAAAAGACTACCTGTCGATCTCAAAACATAAGAGAATCACAGAGGCCACGACGCGTGAATGGGAGGAATGGTCACAATGGATCCAGAATGGAACGCAAGGAAACTGATGGAGTTGCAATTTAGAGCACCAAGAAGGAAAGTTTCCAAATCAAACACCGAATAGAAAGCAAGTGGCAAAATGATCGATCAAATGGGGCTATATTTCCCAAAACATCCCACATTAAATGCCAAAGAGTACAGATTTAGCAAAGGGCCCAGGCTTGGAATTTTGGCTAATCCAAGGGACCTCGGATTAGCCGACCAGATTAAGGTTAGGCTAATCCGAGATAGCTCGAATTAACCGAACTTTCCTCCTAGACTTAGCCAATTCCTTCAAAAGTGAAATTTTAAGTATGGATCATCAAAGGGGGGCCCAATAAAAGTTCAAAGTCTGTCAAGAGCATCGAGATGGGGTTGAAATGTTGAGTGCAGGGTGAAGCAAGACCGAAGACCAAAATTACCAAAATGACCTATCCCTTAAGGGGACAAAGTCAGGACCCTATGACAAGAAAATGATAGAAGCAAAGCAGGAAAAGAGGGTCCCCACCTCAGCAGGGCGTGTGTGCAAAAAAATGCACAACAAATGGTGACTTCGCTGGGGAAATGCTTTGGAGCATTTCAATAGCAAACTAGAATCAGGAACCCATAACTCTGGTTTCAATCCCCGCATCAAGTCACTTAATAGAAAAAGTTTCAAATCCAATCAGACAAGTAGACCTTTCCCATGCCGAAATCACAGTGTGTGCATATATATTCATTCCTTCCCTCAACAGTTGCAAAGAACCGAGGTCAGCAAGGCAAAGCTACGTAAGAATTCTAACTTCAAAAGCAACCTGGATGGAGCCTCGCTGCCAGTTAGGCGTCCATAGCCCTAACGTGGTCATCGCTATAGTTCTCCCCAAACATAGCTCTACTACCAGCTAGGCATCCATAGCCCCAGTAGAGATATTTGGATACCCCTAATAAGTTGATTCTAATTCTTTTGGCGTTCAATATTTTCTTTTTTTTCTTTTCTCCTATTTTGATACTCTTTTCTTTCCTTTTCAACTCATGAACAATGAAGTTCACACTCAGGTCTGAGAACGACAGTGGCACTGAAGTAGAAATAAGATTTTTCACTTAGCCAAGCCTTCCAAAGAACTTGCAATAGCCTTAAGACTTTTAAGATGTGTTTATATATGTAAGATTCAAGCATTTTCTAGGATTACTTAATCCAAGGGAAAATTCACTTTAGCACTCAAGTCCTTGAGTAGAAGATTTCTACCAGATCAAACTGAAAAAATGATTAAAGTTTGCAGAAGAAATACTTGAAACAATCCCAAGTAGCCAAGCAATTGAAGCGCAAGTGCAACACACCCAGAAGAGGACAGGGAGACCCACAACCCAAAACTGACAAACCAAAACCGAGGCAAAATAAGACCTAAAACCAAAACAGAAAGGACGCAAAGAAAACCAAAAGAAACAAAACCCTACACTAACTATTTACAGGGGAAAGAGCTACAAAACAACTCAAGATTGGAAGTAATGCTTCAGATATTGCTTGTTGATAGGAAACTGGACATCTTCTCCAGTGAGAGATTTCAGGCAAAAAGCATTGTCTCCCAATATTTCCAAGATTTGAAAATGGCAAATCCAAAGTTTATCAAATTTTTCGTGTTCTCCCTTTTTATTGTGCGCTTTATCCCAGTATAGGACCAAATCAGATATTCTAAAGGCTTTAACACAATCCCTTCAATCAAACCACCTTTTAACGACACCTTGATGCTTGGAAAAAATTTTGAGTGCTTCATCTCTCTTTTCTTCAAGGTGTAGAAGCTCAGCCAAACGAGCCTCACATCGATCCCCTTCATCATAATAATTGTTAATGAATTGTAGAGTGGGGATCCTAAGTTGAACAGGAAATATAGGTTCAAAACCATATACAAGGTGGTACGGGGAGGTCCCTATGGAAGCCTTTTGTCTCGTCTGATCTGCCCAAAGAGAAAATCTGAGTTGGGTGTACCAATCTTTGGGGTTTCTTTCTAATAGTTTGTGGACGACCATTAGAAGGTTTTTATTAGTGGATTCAGCCAAACCGTTTCCTTGTGGATAGTAATTGGAAGCAAACTTTATGATTATTCCATGATCAAATGACCACCCAAAAAATTTCAAGGAAGCAAACACAGGACCATTATCGCAAACAAAAGCAACAGGACAACCAAAATGATTAATGATACCTAATTCAAGGAAGTCAATTACCACTTCAGAAGTACACTACTTACAAGAAAGAGCTTCAGTCCACCAAGTAAAATAATCAGTGATAGTAAGAATATACCTGTGGCCCACAGAGGATGGTGGGTTGATTGGACCAATGAAGTCCATTCCCCATTGCACAAATGGTTTTACCTCTATGACCGGTTGAAGTGGAAGGGTTGCATACTTCTCTTTGCTTGTTGTGGTTTGACACACATGATAGGTTCTTACATGATTGTGTGCATCCTTGAATAATTTTGGCCAGTATTATCCCACTCTTAGGATCTGATTTGCAGTAGATGGTGCGGAGCCATGACCTGTGTCGTACCTGTCGTGTAATTTAGCCATTACCCTTGCACCTTCCTCCTTGAGGCAGCGAAGGAAAACACCCTCATAATTTTTCTTGTATAAGACAGCCCCTTTCATCTTGAAACTGTCACTTTTTAGATGCAAAGCTCTTCGTTGCACTGTGTTGAGATGATCCAGACATTATTGATTCAAAAGATAGTAGATAATCTCATCATACCAATCGCTTGGTGAAACATCTTGAAGGTGATAATGTTGTGTTGTGAGATCAGGACCCATTTTTTCCATGGTCTTAGTTAATCCCCGTCCCCTTACCAATTTCATAGGTTGAATTTTGATGTCATACTCCTATAACATTGTCACCCACTTAGCTCTCTATTCTTCCAATTCGTTCTGCATCAACAAAATATTTACTATAGGGTCAGGTACTATGGAGAAGACCTTATTTCTCAATAAATAGTGCCTAAATTTCTTCACAACTCTAACCAAAGCATAGGCCTACTTTTCCATATTGGGGTATCTCAACTCTGTATCTTTTAAAGGAGCACTCATGAAGGCTATGGGATGCTCATCTCCTTGGTCAAATTTTTGGGTTAACATGCTGGCACAAGAGTGATCCAAAGCAAAGGAATCTATATAAAAAGGTCTAGAGTTATCAAGACTTACCAAAATTGGGGCATTAGCTATTGCCCTTTTAATTTCTGCAAATGCTTCTTTTTCTTTTGTCCTCCATTCAACCTTCACATCCTACTTCAACATGGTGTTTAATGGTTTTACTATTTCTATGAAGCCAGTTATAAACTTTCTAACAAAATTAAACTTTTTGAAGAAAGATTTCATATCTTTCTTGCTGGTGGGAGGTTGAATTTTTAGTATGGCTTCAATTCACTCTAGATCAATGGATATACCTCTCTCTGAGATGACATGACCAAGCAACTTTCCCTCTGTTACTCCAAAGATACATTTCTTGGGGTTAAGTGAAATACCAAATTCCCTGCATTTATGAAATACTTTGCATAAGTCTACAATGTGATCACCACGTCTCTTCGAGAAGATAGTCAAGTCATCCATGTAGATAATGATTCATTTACCAATGATGTCTTTGAAGGCGATGTCCATGGCCCTCTGAAAATTTGCTCCAACATTGATTAACCCAAAGGGCATCCTCCTATAGGAAAAAGTCCCCCACTTTGTGGTGAAAGTAGTTTTATGCCTATCTTCATATTGCACCATGACCTGATTGTACTCGGAATACCCATCCAAAATAGACATCATCTGGGATCTGTTGACAATTTGTAACACCTCATCTAGTGACAGGACTGGGTAATTGTCTTTCTCTTATGCACGATTGAGATTCCTGAAATCAACACATAGCCTAATTTCCCCATTCTTTTTTCTTACTGGAACCAGGTTAGCAACCCAAGTTGAGTGCCTAACTGTAAATATAATACGATTAGATAACAACTTTTGCACCTCCTTTTGAATGATGGGTTCCAGCAAGGCATTGATTGGTCTTTGCCTTTTTCTGAATGGTTTGGAGTTAGGCTTGAGTGGAATGGTGTGTGTAATAATTGAGGTATCATATGTTTTCAGGCCCTCGCAACTCTAGGCTATAACATCTCAGTAAGTGTGGAGTGCATCTATTATTCCCCTTCTTTCTTCTGGCGTACACACCTTCCCAATGAAGATTTTCTTAACATCATTAGTGGTGTCCATATTATGTGCGTCACATTGACCCTTGATTGAATCTTTCTTACTTTGTTGATCTGAGTCCCTGATCTTGTCTAGATCAAATATCCTTTTTAGCTAAACCATTCCTTGTGGGATTGTGTTTTTCTTCAGATTGATGACTCTTTCAAGGTCCATTTCCGCTTCTCGGGGTTCTGCCTCATCAATTATCTAGGAAGCAAACACGTCAGAGCTTGTGATAAAATATAGAATGTGCTTATCATCTTCAAACACTTGGAAATTAGTTACATTGTCGGGCACTGATGGTACTAGTGTGAGTTCTATAGTGAACTTCAAAGTTGAAAGTGACAAAGGTTGCAATGTACTTGTCGCTTGTGCTAGAGAATCCGCAGTCTGATTCTTACTATGAGGTATTAACTGAATGTTGAAAGCATCGAACCCTTCGATAAGGTCCCATACCCTGTGTCTGTAATTAGTCATTCTCCTATCATGACACGAGTATTGATTTATGACTTGTCTAACCACCAACTCCAAATCTCTGAATACTTGTAGAACCTTGACCTTCTTTCTTAACACCATAAGCAATCCATGAATTAAGGCCTCATATTTGGCTACATTATTAGTGCAATTGAATTGGAGTTTGTGTGTTGCAAAGAAGGTTTTACCTTTGGGGATGATCAGCTCAAATCCTACTCCAGCACCTTGTTTTGACTTTGATCTGTCAAACCTAAGTGTCCAACAGTCTGCGGTCCCTGTATCTTTTGATTTACCTTTCACTTTGCTGCTACCATGCGACTCTTCAGAAGGTATTGAGTTCTTACCTCTAGAGTCATCTTGAGTGCTTTGTCTATTAATCCTAGTGGCAGGAGTGGGATTGATGCATCTTTGTATTTTCTCCACTGATGTTTAGCACAAGCAGCATTTGAGCTTCGAGTGAGAAGCATTATGGACTCTACACCAATTTGGGAGAAGTAGCTCCTCAAAATTCATATTTATTCCCAACTGGATTTGATCTTCCATGCATTTCTGGATAAATTCCTGAAAGTTGTCCAACAAGCTGAGTTGACCGTCATCCTTATCACTATTGTCTTCCACAGATTCAACTAATCCCCCAGCGCTGTTGGATTTTGTGGTAAGTTTCCCCAGTGTGTTGTGCAACATGAGAATTTCTTTTGTGTCTTATTTTGAAACAGGAGCCGCCAATACATAATTCCTCATGCTGACTTTAGATACCAGTATCTCATTGGAAGTATTCTGATATTCAGTGATCATGTACTTCATTCTAGGTTCTCTCTCAATTCTGACTTGATTTGGGACTCCTTTCCAAGGTAGCCACATATGAGAATGATCTGTGGATGTGTATCCATTTAGCGCCTTGGTAAAATCTCTACCCAAGATCAAACCATAAGTATCGAGGATGTCGACTACCTAAATATTAACAACTTGTTGAATTCTAGGATCTGAGGCAATCTGCATGGGAATCATGTTGAGTTCTCCCACTACGGTTACCTCTATTTTGTCTAGTTGAGTGACCTTCTTTTGAGAAGTGGCTGGAGTAATACCTAGGGCCCTGCAGATAGTGAAAGGCATAACATTCGTGGAAGCCCTTGAGTCTAAAAGACAATTGTGTAAATTCTTCCCAAAGACGTGAACAAAAATTAGAAAAGGGGGAGTTTTTGTTTTTCCCTGGAATAGACTCATCTGAGTTTCAACTTGTGCAACCTAACCCTTATCCTTTTCTTTCCCTTTATCCCCAAATTGCGCTTGACTTTGTTCTTTGAGTGTTTGTGAACTAGTGGTTTTCCCAACTACTTGGTTAGCAATACTTCCTTGAGGAACTACATTTGAATGGAAAGATCCTAGAACTGTATTTTGGATAGCAGGAACTCTCAATAGCTCAAAAGCAGAAAGACTTACCTTAACCTTCCTGAGTTCTTCATCCACATACTCCCCTAAATGTTCTATGTTCATGTCAGCGTGTGTTTCCTTGGAGTTTTCAGTCTTCCTTTCTTTCCCTCCATCAGCACTACCTTCCTTAGATCCATTAGGTTGTCATCCCTTTGAGAAATACTATGTTGGCACATGAGGGTAAGATGGATTGTTAATGGCATTTGGATCTGGCGGACTGGTGAAATTGTTTGGAGGGATTGATGTAGTAAAACTATAAATATTTCTCAAAAGTGTCCTACCACTCCATCCATCAAATAAATTATATTATTCTTTGAACTTGAACTTGGTTTTGAGAACTTGGTCAGCTCCTGAAAAGGTTACAATAACCACACCAAAACTCAAAAACAACTTGGACACTACATAAAAGGTTTTTCTTAACTTTATCAACTTCTAAAATGGTTAGCATAACCTTGTCAAAATTCAATAAGGTTATGGGAGCCTTCCCAAATTCCAACACAACTTTCAAAAGGAAAAGACTTTGTCAATGACAATTAAAACTTAGATAATCAAAATGGGAGGCCAAAACTAAGGCAACGGTATACCTAACTTGAAAGTTTTTTATTACATTAGTCTAATTCATGATAAAATATTTGAGCCTATTGCTTAATAAATGAACAAGTTTAAAAACCATACACTTTAGCTTACTATTAAATAACACGATAGTTAAAATGTAGTTTTAAACTATTTGATGCCTCATTTTTATATTTATACATCACATGGTGAGGACTTTCCCACAATCATCCTAAGTAAGGATTAATCCTTGAAGTGGAAGTACCCAACTACATATGTTGTAGATGTACTTGCATCATCCCTCTTATAAACTAACATTATTGGCAATTTTAATTTTATTTTACAAACCATATCTAACTATAATTGTCATTTACATGATATCCATAATTTATAAGCTATATTTTGAAAAGAAATAATTCACTCATTTTTAAATTTAACTATAATTGAAATGTAATTTTAACTATTTCAACTATTTGATGTCTCACATTTATATTTATACATCACATGGCGAGGAATTTCCCACCATCATCCTAATTAAGGATTAATATTTGTTGGGGAAGCCCCCAAGTAGATATGTTATAGGTCTATTTGCATCATGCCTCTTATGAATTAACATCGTTGACAATTTTAATTTTGTTTTGTACATCATATTTAACTATAATTGTCATTAATATGATATCCATAATTTATAAGCTATATATTTTAAAATAAATAAAACATTCATTTTTAAATTATCTAGGCTAATCAATTTATTGAGCAACCAATATAGCAACTAACTTAGATAAAAGAGTTGAGTCTTGAAATAATTCTAAAACATGTAAAATAATTGACAAAGAAGCATAAGTGTACTTAGCTCTAGATACAATAAGTGGATGATCTATTGTAATGTAAGCTTTATAATCCAACTCTATATTTTTCTATCATTATAACTATTGTGTTCTGATAGACTATAAATCAACCTTTGCTCTATTCTAGTTCAATATTGCACTTGTGGCATTGATCTCTACAACTACATAATTGAAACGTTTTCTATGACCTTAAAATTTGCACTTTAGGTCTTCAAATTCCTATTTTCCTTGATTAAATATTTGAAAATGGTGGTGATTAAAGGCACGATCAGGACTTGCTATGCTAGGATAAGGAAATTGAATGGCTTCCCATATTTTTCCATAGTTAATCCTCTTGACTGATTCAATGATTTGGAATAAGTTTGAAGAATGTTATGATATTTGTTGCAAATAAATGTAAAAATCATAAATATAGAAGACCACTTTGAAGGGTTGACCTAAAATAATCAGATAATTATATATAAAATTTAATATTTTATGATATGATGATATGGAAGATATTTCTCTTCCTTATTTATAGGCTTAACTATGTAGGGACATACCCCCTCATCCTAATTAAGATGGATTAGTGTATTAACTAATATTTATGTTAGGGTTAAACATGTCACAAGTGCTTATCCTTATTATACTTAGGAATATCATATTACGCTCATAATTTTGAACACCCAGAATACTGAGAGGGGGTGAATCAATATTCTATATAACCAATTAATCACAAACCATCCAATTAACAAAGCATATCTAGCTGCATTTTGAATGTAAACATGAAAGAGATCACAAGACCACATAACACATGAACACCATTTTTTTGCGTGGAAATCCAAAAAGGGAAAAACTGCGGTGAGGAATAGATCATAATATATTATAATCAATTATAAGATATTACATGGGCTCACTGCTAAGACACACTATCCTTATAAGGCTCACAACTAGAAATAGATACAAAAAAAAAGTGGCTACATAGCCAAAGTGTGAACTGATGTAAGGTGCACCTTCCTTGTGTTGAGTTCAGTTCCTTTGAAGCTCTGAATACAAAAATATTGCTCTACTTAGCAGTCACTCAACATTCACAACAATTATTTCCTTATACTAATCTTGCACATACAAATTCATAAGTTCACACAATATCAGATCTCGCGCACATCACATTACATTGTTATCACATCTCATGTCCTCCTACAACTCAAAAATGGTTTACATATATACCCTATTACATCTGCAGACATCAATTAAGTTGGCCTAATTAGATGTAGCCGTATCTTAATTCGAAATCACTTTATCGGCTTCATGCTTGAAACAAAAACTTCTCCATGCTCAAATTAACCATGCAACACTTAATTCTAGTCGGCACAAATCTAAATATATCTCCTTAACATCCACAATACATATGAATCTTCATATTACATATATCAAGTATTAGGTCAGCCAAGAATTAGACCTAATCACAAAATAAACCAACCGATCACACACCAATGATCCATCTGATAAAATAAACATGGGCCATATGGAATATATATAGTATTGACATCTATAAACCATCTCCAAAAATTGTAGAGTCTAAATCCAAACACCAAAGGAATATGGACCAAATTACTCATACCCATTTACATTGTATAAAGCCAAAAAATTTATGCCAAACTTCTGTTACTTGTAACCTTTATCCTGTTCATCCAAAATCGTTGAAATCTTGATCATAGATGCATTTGGTAGTCATAAATATCATAATATGACCTTATAAGTTGATCTTATAACACAAGCAATTTCAGACCAAATTATCGGATCAAGATGTCACCAAAAAACTGTTTACTGGATCAAACAAAATTGTTAACAAACAATGTTGGTATCAATGACAACACATCAAAGGGTTTCTTATTCATTATTTAAACAATCCCCCCCTTTTTCATTGATGGAAACATGTGCCCAAAATGAGTCTTCAAAATTCAAAACATACATCACCAAAACTTTAGGCATGCATGATCTCCTTCTCTAAACATTATCTCCTCTTATACCTTCATCAAAACTTCTACCCAATTCCAATTTTTTTCTCAAATATTCTCCCCCTTTGAGATAAAGGACAAAGGGTATGTTGGTAACACACATGTAAGCTCTAAAATTTTTGAAAAAGTGACTGAAATATATTGACACCCCCTTTGAGAGTTATCCCAAAAATTTGATCTGAATATGCGTACATAGATAAAGTGAAAACAATGAAATAGTATACAAGAAAAATGTTCTTTTGAAGGAGGCACCTTCTAATTCATCAAGAATTATTTGGAAGGAAAATTTTCCTTCATTCCAAATCTTCTTAGTTGTGGTAAGAGACTTGTACATTTCTTCCAATTCAACTAAGCTTTCCTCTCCTTCTTCTGGAGTCCTTGGAACCAGATTTATCTTCTCAAGCTTCTCTACATCAACAAGGGCATTGGATACCGGAATGTGCTTGGCCTTCACCAAGTCCCCAAGCTGTCCAAATCTCCTTATTATATCCTCTTTATGCCTTTTAAGAGTAAAGAATTTTCTTTGTAGATCTATAATGGCAATCCAAGAGATGTAATATTTGGCTTGTGCAGGGTCAAAGGTTCCAGAGGCATTAGATATCTATGACTCTATGGATTCCATTAAATCTTTAATGCCTTGAGTGGCATCCAGCCACCTCATGCAATACAAGAACAATATCTTGGATTCATCTTCACATACCTGCACATCCTTCAAACATTCATTTACCTTTCCATGTGCAGATGTGCATCTGTCTTGTAACTCAAGAAGTCTCTTCTCAGCAAGTCTTGATTCCACTTCCTTCTCAATCTGCTCCTTTAGACCAGAGGCATACTCTTTGAGAATCAACTAAAAACTTCAAGTTTTCAATGGGTGTCAAGGAATTATCAATTGTGGCACCAAGGGTAATGTCTTGTAGAGACTTAATTGTATCATTGATTTGTTCAGTCCCATTTTGATGAGTCTCAATGATCTCCTTTCTTTCGAAGGAAAGAAAAGCATCTCCAAGCTCCATCCTCTAAATGGGTGAGATCTTATTTAGATCTACATAGCCTTGATGTGACAGGAGCTAAATCAACTGAGGAGGAATGGTCGGTTGGAACCTCATATGTCCTTTCAAAAGACCCATAAATGCATTACTAGAGGATTCTCCAAATGACTTTGTTAGCTCCATTGTCTTTTGAGGTTCTTCTTCATTCTTTCCAACTTCGGTCCCTTCTTTATTCTTCTCTTTCTCGTCTTCTTATTCCTTGTCTTCTTTTCTGGAGGTATCTTCCTTTTTCGTTTCTTTATCTTCATCCTCCTTTTTTTCCTCATCATCTTTTTTGTTATCATCTCCTTCTTTGTCTCCTTTTCCGTCTTCTCCATTTTCTTTTTCATTTGTTCTCCTCATTTTTTTTGTCAGCATCATCAGTATTCTTTTCCTTCTCCTTTTCTTGCTCTTGTCCTGTACTCTATTTTTCATTGTTTGTACTAGTGGCATCATTAGTATCTTTTGGAGGAGAAGGTGTCTCTGAAGGAGCATGTGTATCATCAACCACATTCCCTAAAACATCCAAATGTGGAGTCCCTTTTGTAGAATAATCATTTGCTTCTTCTACAACTTCTTTGAAAACAAGAAGATTCGTAGTAGGAGGAATAATTTCCTTTGCATCAGTAACTTCATCCTTACCAAGCTCCTTTTCTTGAGCTGTTTTGGATGATGAAGCAACAATCATCCCAAATTTCTCTGTCATGTCTCTCACTATATCCATAGTTTCTTGTTTTAATTTTTTTGTACTATCCTTTTCTATAGCCATGGATAACTTTAAGAGCCCCCCACCTTTGGCGAAGGTGTAAAATTCTGGTGAATCTTGTATACTTCCCGATAAAAATATTAAATTTATTAGCAATTTTTTTCATTTTTCAAAAGAAAAAAAATTCTCAATTGGAGAATCTTTTGTAATCACTAGAAATTTGTGGAAAATCCTGGCAAATTACAATTTTTTAAAACCAATAAAATATTTTCATTGGTGATTAAAACCTATTTTCAAACCAATAAAATATTTCTATTGGCGAATTAACCCTATTTTCAAATCAAAACAAAAATATTTTTGTTGGCGATTAAAACTTTTCAAACCAAAAAATATATTTTCATTGGTGAATTAAACCTATTTTCAAATGAATAAAAAAAAAATTGACGAATTAATCATAATCTCAAACTAATAAAAAAATTCAGTGGAAAAATAAACTAGTATGCCAATAAAAAATCATAGCGTGGTTGGTGAAAATATCAAATGCTATTTCGGGACAAATTTTCTGCACATTCAAATTCCTTCATAAAGTGTCTGGAATGGGGACAAGTGTCAACATATTTATTATGTTTGAAGCCAAATGTCAGCACAAATTAATATAACCCACGACTCGATGAATTTTTGATGGACGGTTGTAGTTGCATTTCGGAAGTAAATATCTGAAGCACTAGACTTGCGAATTGAAACCTCCAAAATAACACTAGAACTGTTAGATGCAGACATGTGGCAAGATCACAGCTCACCATTCCTTACCTTCATATCACTCATCATGGAAATAAGACATGGAGACCAAACACCTTTTGTGATGTGTGATACAAGAGAAAATCAAGGCTCATCGCTCATCACGGTAATGAACCTAATGGGTTGAAGGATTTTAGTGATGAGCAATACAAGAACTTAAGTGGCAGAAATATGCATGTGCATAAAGTTTGTTTTAAAAGAGGGATCGCCTAGGAAGAATGTAGGACTAGGGATTAAAAACTTAAGAATGTTTTACACAAAGGATGTAAAGGCCAAACAAGGCCAAATTATCAACCTTATAAAATAATTGAATCCCCAGACCAAAATAATGAAGGAAATATGTGTGAAGGATATTCCATATTTCTTTAGCGCAAATCAATATAACCCATGACTATTCAATGAATTTTCAATGGATGGATGTAGTTGCATTCTAGATGCAAATGTCTGAAGCTCTAGACTTGCAAATTCAAACCTCCAGAATAACACTAGAACCGTTAGATTTCCAAAAATCAATGGTTGACATTTTAATATTTTTTAAATGATTTAAAGTCATGACTCATTTTTTTTTAAATAATATTGTCACATCAACTTATCAAGTGGTGAATTAAATGTTGATGTAATTGTCTTCGTTCTAACTTCTATATATACTTCACCAACTTGATGTTCTTCATATCATTTATAATATATTTGGCTTTGATTTCTTTCTTCTCTATTCTCAATTTAACTGTGATATGGATTCTACATGGCATGTCATGCTACCCAAATGTTTTTGGGAGAAAATAAGCAAGGATGCATATGACAGATGACAGTTGGGTATGGTTTTTACAATTCCTTGTGTGCAGGTTGAGGATGCTATAAGAATAATTGTGGGTAGGGAATGGCTTCAGAACAACCCTTGTGCTCTATATTCTAAGGTAGCTTCAGCTTTCTTGTCCAACTGCATGGACATTTTGTTCGATAAAGATTTGGTGAAGATGTTGGCAATATGTTATTTGTAGCCTTTCATTTACTCTATTTCTTCATTGGAGTTGGCACTAGAGCATTACAATTTTGAAAGTGGGTTAGCGCCTGTTGGTGGAATCTTCTGGAAAGTGGAATTGCATGCTTCTACAACGCAGGCTCTTGCCCTAGTTAATATGAGATGTGGTCTGGTATGTGATATGAAAAATGAATCATTAAAGAGTCTAGAGTTTTGGAGGAAGGTTTTGGGTGATTCGCTTTTCTTCTCTGTTGTTACTTTGTTAAATTCAATTCACCTTCTACTCAATCAAAAAACACCCAGTTGATGGCCTTAGCTATTGTTCCAAAAAAAATTAGTAATGAATTGTGTGACGTGTGACGTGTCTATATTTTATTGTACAACGTAACAGTTCTTGTAATATGTATTTTGTGACTAGTTTTTTGTCACGATTAGTTGTTTTTTGGCTAGGATGGCTATATAGTATGTACTATGTACTTCATTCTTTGGTTACTTAAATTAAAATAATTTTCGTGGCTCCATTCTTTTAAATCCTTTTTGTTTTGATCAATATAAAAATGTGGCTTTTAAAACTAATAGTAATTATCAACATATAGTTATGATCATAAGTGAGAAAAAAAATTTGTGACTTATTACTTATTAGTGGACATTGATAATGATTAAGGTAAAACAAGCCATTTAATTCGCTCTTTTCAATGCCTCGAAGTACTCTACCTTTCATTTAATTCTCAATATTTTCAATGCCTCGAAGTACTGCAAGCAGTGGCATGGATTAATGCCATATGAACATCCGAAGAGATTGATTGGATAGCTTTATATTGAAAACTGCATGATGTACATTATACTATAGATGATGATGTCATTAATCAGAATCCAGTGATCAAGTGAAACAATATTTGTAATGATTCCATATCATTTGAGTGGTGATTTTGACAGCTTGTCAGCTTGAGGTACAAATTGCATGTAGCCAAATGCCAATAAAATTAAACATATTAATTGTAAATGTAAGGCTTAAGTTACATGAATCGATTAAGTTGGTTTTTTGGTTTGCGTGAATCGTGATTATCATTATACCCAACCTCACACATGACACAACTCACGAGTAAACAGGGATCGAGTTGGTAGTGGCACTAGTGGCCCATAAATAGGGATAGTGAGCACAACTGAAATCATTCATTGAAGACTAAAGACTTTACTATTGAGTGCAATGTTTTGAATTGCCACAAGGGTTTTCATTTTGTAGGGTTAATAAGGATTTAGGAAGAAGATGATGCGGTATCATTGGGGATACTCTAAATTCTCTTGCCTCCAGTTATGTAGTTACAGAGTAAAAGACCAATTTCCTTCAAGTTCAAAATGGGTGGAATTGGAAATAATTTGATCTAGTTCACCTGACTTCTGAGGTAGGTTTTGAACTAGGATGAGGAGCTCTGATGGAGATAAGTGCTATCCGAGTGCATGGAAGCTGCATGTAAAAGATGGGAGCAGATTTACTACCCCTCATGTTTTGTGTGACTCTGGTTTTCAATCAGAATAAGTAAATTTTGTATCTTCATAGCTCCCATTTCCCCAGCATTGTTGGCCAAGAAAGCCCTATGCATTTGTATTTTTAGAGCCACATTTGTATTACGTTGTCACCAGCAAAAGCTTGGAATCATTTTTTATAATCCATTGTCACGAGCAATAGCTTGGAATAAATTGTGTCTATGTAAAGTGACATATGTTATTTAATATTTATACAAAATAGGAGCTTACCTACTCTACAGCTACTCATTTTTAAAAAGATATGAAATAATGTAACATTGTAATTCAGTTGTAATAAAATAAATGGTTGTTCTATTCTTCATTATTCATTTACAGTAAAGAATTAATTTCTGAGTTTAGTGTCTATGAATCTATTCAAATCAATTTTTTTTACTTTAAGAAATTGAGTATTATCTATTTATGAAATAATTGCATGCAGATTTAAAACATAAAGTAATACAAATGAAAAAAGAAAGTTGCCTTAAAATTGACAAAAAAACATTATAAACACTAAAAGTTGTCACTCTTGTTAGGGTTTACCGAAATGTTATTGATTTCTAATTTGTCATTGACCTTCTCCCTCGGTTCTCAGTATCATTATTCATTTTATTAATTCCTTTGCAATGTTAAGTTACTAGCCCCTTGGCCTTGATGCCAATCCTAGCGCACTAAATTTTAAAACAACTTTAAAACACATGTATATTATTTATATCATAAGTTACTCAACCATTCAATGAACATTTGATGTATGGTTGTAGTTGCATTCTGGAATGAAATGCACAGAGTGCTAGGCTTGCGAACTTAAACCTCCAGAATTACCCTATAATCGTTAGATTTACAAAGATCAACGGTTTAGAATTTACAGTCAATGCAAGAAAACCATGTACTAATCGTGTAGTCCAGAAGCAACACATTGACGTTTCAATGTTTCATTCACTTTAATGTTCAAAAACAAAGCAAACTTTCTACTGCTAAGTGCTAAGTAATTTTATTTTTAAGTGAGAGGGTCAACACACGAGGAGATTTTAGATTGCTCATAGTAGTGCACCAAGGAGATTCTAGGTTCCACATCCAACAAAGCCAGTCCATACCAATCAGTATTAATCTTTTCAAGAACCAAAATCCGGGTAAGTGAAAGACAAAATTCCTAGGGCTACGTTTCAACTTTCATCGTTTCTTAAAATCTTATTTTGTCTAACTTTGAAGTTTGGTTTTAGGGTTGAGAGACTTAAGAATTAAGAAAAATTAAGGAGGACTAAGAGGGAATTCACAATTTCACATTGTATAAGCATTTCTACCATCAGTACCACTAGAGAAAAATTGGATAAAAAAATACATTATGCAAAATTGCTTAAAACCCCAGGTTTCACTAATGAATACCATGATATTTATGATCCTAAAATCTATGGTAGGTGTACCTCAGAACTTAGATTTTCATCTGAGAATAAGGTTGTAAAGAAAATGCAAGTTAATAGTTGTAGTGCATGATGTTACATGAGGTTTTCCCTTGCCCAGAATTTATCATGGTTTGTGCCCAAAATTATGATGATAACAAAAGAGCAATTGTTAATAAAGATAGAAAAGAAGAATTGTTATTCATTAATGTAGAAGAACTTGGAAAAGTGTTGGGTTTACAACCGAAGAATTCAAAAATGTCCACATTTACCTAGAAAAGCTTGCTAGTGATTATGAAGTAGTGGATGAAAGGGAGAAAAATTCTTTCATAAATAAAATAGTTCAGGATAACATACAATTAGAAAAAAATTGAAAGGTAATCATAAGCCTCCTTATGATTTTGATATTTTTAGACCATGGGTTCAGGATATTATTTCCATGCTAGCATTTTGCCTCAAACTGGATAGCAATTGGGAAGTGGGTGCAAGCCTCCTTGAAATGGTATATAATATCCATTATGGTGTTCCACATGTCAAATATAACTTTATTGAGCACATTGTAGAATCCATGCATAAACAATTTTTAATGATTAAAGGAGGTTCCACCAAGACATTTAGGTTCACAACCTACTTGTGTTATTTTTTTCTATTCAAATTTAGAGGAATGTTTCAGACCAACAAGCTTCAGATTCAGCCCTATAGTAATGCTCAGGAAAAGAAAATGGCTCCAGTATATGATTGGACCATTGAGATAAGGATGCATGATCCTCGAAGGAACTACAATCATTTTGTAAACTACTTTTTGGCTCCATTGCATCAAGCAATTACAAATACTCCAATTCCTAGATTACATATGTCATGTAGAAATTGCATTCAACTAGGAAAAGAAATACAATTGGTTGATTGGTACTTAATGGAAGAATATATTGTGCTAAGATTTTATGGATCGGGAGTAGAGCCATACAAACTTCCAATACATGTGACATAAATGGTTTTTGCATTGGAATATGTAAGGTTGATGAAGAGTACAGATGAACTACACTTTGTCAATCAATAGAAGAAAACCTTATTTCCTTCTTTACCTTTTTCATGTGGAGGGTTCACATTCGAGAGGAAAGCATTTAGTGTGGCACATGATCTTTTGAAAAAAATTAATTTTGATGTTGTCTGTCACTAGCAGTATGATCCATGTGACACCATTAAATCAATTATTGTGTCCAATAGGAATGTTGCAAGTAGAATTCAACATCAATGAAACCCTTGCTTGAAAACTTGAGAAACAAGGATTCCTTGGATGAGGTCAAAATAGCAATGGAGAAAAGTGTTACTGAGAAAGGTATTTCCTTTGAACAATTGTTAGTATAAATTATGGCATTGCATCAAAAGGCAATCAGGAGGTACAACATTTTTTATGAAAAATGTGATAAACCATCTAGTAGAGTAAAAATTCCAGATTCTCTATATAAGGAACTTATAGCTAAAAATTGGTCACGATAAAAAATTACTACCTTTCGATCTATGAGGAAGGAGCTAGGTGATCCAAGAGCTCTTGCAGAGTATGGAGATAATGAAGAAGATCATGAGTTAAGAAAATTTTGGAATATAGAGCATACTGATGAATGTGAAGATCAAGAAACTGATGATGAATATAATGATGATAGGGAAGAACAAAGCCATGTCAATTTCAAACCCGGTTTAAGTGAGGCCACAAAAGAAACATATACTTCAGGAGCAACCATAGCTGAAAAAATGGGTTATGAAGGTGGTCCTTTGGGGTCCCAAGGACAAGGCCCTTGGATGGTAATAGATGTAGAGCATAGAAAGCCAATTGATAAATTTGGCCTTGGAGCTGAAAAAGTAGACCAAGGGCATACAAGTAAATCCGAAATAATTCAATTTGTTAGAGCTTCAAATCCTCATCCTCATGGTTAGATACAATCACAACAAGGACATGCCCATGGTGGAGAGCTTAGTGCAATTGGCACTGCCACTAGTGGTGATGGTATGGATAGTAGTACTAGTAGTGGTCAACATGTGCTACAACAAAAAATTACACACAAGAGGACAACAATACAAGATACCACACAAAGACAAGGTGATCAAGGCATATAGAAGAGGCAAAGGATTTTGACAAGCCCAAGTCACACTACCAGTGGATCCACCATAAAGGAGTTATTTCTAGGCACTCCCCCACTACCAGTTAGTGTGTTTGTGACATCATTAGCAACTGCAAGTACTTCTATTCCTTCGCCATTCAAGCATTACATTGTTCTTGCATCCCCAGGTTTTGATTACATTAAAGAGTTTAAAAGGAAATCAGACTTGTATAAAAAATAAAAGAAGCAATTGATGGAGAGTGCATCCATTGTAACTTTAGAGCCTACAAAAACCATGGTATTACCCACATTTGACACAAATAAATAAATCATGGAGTACACAATAGTTATTCTCACAGTTCAAAATAAACCAGAAAATCAGATGGATCGATCTAAATTCAGGTTAGTAGTTTACAATTGGATTTTTCTATCTAACTCAAAAATACTGACAAATTAGTGTATCAAAGAAGAACAATCAATTGGAGTACATATCATTGCTAAAGCAAGATAGAGAGAAAAAAAGTTGCGGACTCAAATAGAAAAGTTACAAGCAGACCTAGCAAATGAGAAAGCAAAGAGGAAAGCAACAAATAACAAGAGCAATGAACTAGAAAAAAGAAAAAAAAATTGCCTCTACATCAACAAGCAAAGAGGATAAACAAAATGAGAGAGAAGAGAATGAAATGAAGCAGAGGTTAGATGAGAGCAACAAGAAATATGATGAGGAAAAATCCACTTCAAAAAAATTAAGACAAAGCATTGGGCAAGGAAATGCATAGTGGGAACAAAAATTAGACAAAGAGAGAAAAAGAAATAAGAGATTGGAGGCAGAGCTAATGGAAGCAAAAAAATGAAATTAACTCTTATCAAAATAAGTTATCTACATTTTGTAGAGAAATAATGAGGCATATGAAACAAAAGATCTGGGATGAAATAATTCAAAGGATTGATCATTTGTGTGAATTTTTTCAATTGATTGATGCTATCAGACAACATTATAAGAAGCTCAACAAATATTTAGTGGACAACAAAAATGTGTTGGCATTAGATAAATCTGAAAATCAAGTTCAATAAACAATCTACAAATCCAGTGACAATGATTTGAAATAAAAAGGGATTAATAATTGGCTTTCTACCTCAATAATGTTGTCATCTATCATTCAAAAGTGTTTGAGAATGCATGAAACAAAGCAATATGTGAATCTGGCTACAAACAAGATGAAGAAGCTAGATGAAATGTTAAGGAACTTCATAGAGCTTGGTTTGAGAGAGGATTTTGGCACAAATGAGCAAGTCATTGGAAAGGATGATTTCAGAAAGAAGATGGAGGGTGCAAGGAAGATTAATTTGGACCAATTTCCTCAAAACCCAAATGTGGTGAACTATTTGGATTCCATCAAACCACTGATAACCTTGAATGCAAAATTGACTAAATAATTCAAGACAGGTTCCAATTTCAATCATGAAATGTTAACAAATTTTCAAGTCAAACAACATCAATTAGAACAAATGACAATTCCAGCACCTGAACAGTGGAAGTTGCTAGAAAAGGTGATACAGTGATTTGATATTTGATAATATGATTTTCCAAGTTCCAACTCAGCTTTGTGCAGAGTTGTCTTTGAGCAAGATTTTGCACTACCAAGGCCTCTATGTATTCCTTCATGTGAAAATCAATAAAAAAAAATCAAATTTAGTAATGTGTTGATGTTCAGTTGTCTATATTATTTATTTTATCATTTGAAGAAAAAGTTTGGTTTCAACTACTAGATACACATTAAACGATTGTTGATGTCCATTGTTGTATATGCTACTATTGTTAATATGTTATTAAGCATTGAGTTGAGTGATGAATCACTGGTGGAACCCTCAAAATGTCTTGTTCCACTGATCTAATATGCCTTACTTTGGTGGATTTTGGTCTGAATTACAAAGATAGGGTTTATAGTTTTATGTTAGGGGTGGGTTTTTACTTAGTATATTTTCCCCTTGTCTAAACCCTTGTCTTTTGGTCTAATCCTTTATTGACATGTTATGGCCAGTTCCAAGTTGTCTCAATTATATGTTATTCATTTTGGTTCATTTTCTTACCAACCCCTTGTGGTTAGAGTTCCCCGTTTACCCATCACACATATTTCCTTCATTATTTTGGCCTGGGGATTCAATTATTTTATAAAGTTTATAATTCGGCCTTGTTTGGCCTTTACATCCTTTGTGTAAAATGTTCTTAAGTTTTTAAGCCCTGGTCCTACATTCTTCCTAGGCAATCCCTCTTTTAAAACAAACTTTATGCACATGCATATTTCTACCACTTAAGTTCTTGTATTGCTCATCACCAAAATCCTTCAACCCATCAGGTTCATTACCACGATGAGTGATGAGCCTTGATTTTCTCTTGTACATCACGCATTGCAGAAGTTGTTTGGTTTCAATGTCTCATTTTCGCGATGAGCAATATGCTTGTTTCCTTTCATATTGCTTATCGCTAAAGATCTTTCATTTTTTGGTTCCACTTCAGCGAAGCACGATGAACACGAGTTTCTCCTTTATATAGTGCCATCATAGAAAATTTTGGTTGTTTATTTCGATTACTATGATGAACAATATGAAGGTAAGGAATGGTGGGCTGTGATCTTGCCACGTGTCCACATCTAGTGCCATCACTTGTTTTTCCCGTCGCCGAAAGCATTCTCATTTCCAAATTAACTACAGCGATAAGCGATGGACTAAGGCTATATCTTTGTATCACTGGGTTTCTCTCTTCGCTGAAGTGAAAGTGTATCTTGGCAACACTTTGGCAACAAGCGATGGAGAATACAATGAGGAATATTCCTTCCATCGAAGGTGTTGTTGCTCATTTTCAAAGTATGGACTTAACTTCAAAGCATTACTTCAATGAGAGATGGGGTTCTAAAGGGTTAATGAACATGTGGGTGGCCATGTGGAAACTCCCTAGGGTATCATCATTGTTTTAAAACACACTTGGGAAAGCATAAAATGATGGTCGAGGAAAATCGTACATCATGTTTTTATTCAAAGAAGATCAATGGTTGGAGTTTAAACTTGAATGGCAACTTGGCAGTTCACTCACGTGAGCTATCTATTAGACATTAATGGAGAAGATGCTCCAATTCTGAGTCATAAAGAGGTTGTTGATCACTTTTCTTCCATAATTACAATCCTCAAAAGCTGAAGAACTGGTTAAGTGAAGAGAAGAAGAAGGCAGAGCTCCAAGAAAAGCAAATTTTGAAGAACAAGTTATTAATTTTTCTAGGTAAGTTGAATTATGCACCTCTATGAATAATTTGTAGCACTAGATAATTGAGAAAGTGAGTAGATAGCTAGGGTTTGTTATTTAGGGTATAGCTCTCTGGTTAGTAAGGGAATTGCAGTCGTTATACGTAGGGTTTGGGGGTAAAGGAGTGAAGTTTGTTTGAAATTTAGTCTAAACCCTGTGAATTCAAAGAATAGAATTGTAATTCATAGATATCTTGGAACCATAGTTTTATTGAGTTGTAACAATGAGTGAGCTTGGTGAATCCTCCACTAAACCATAGAGAAAACCTACCCAGAAAAGGGTTAAAAGGCCTAAGCCTCAAGATGATAATCCTAAGCCTAAAACACAGCCTAAAAAAAACTATAAAGAAGAGAGCTATTAAAAGGCCTAAGCCTCAAGATGATAAGCCTAAGCCTGGCACACAGCCTAAAAAACTTGCAAAGAAGAGAGTTGTTAAAAGGCCTAAGCCTTAAGATGATAATCCTAAGCCTAACACACTTGGAAAACCTGCAAAGAAGAGAGTTGTTAAGAAAGATTACCCTCGTTTCATGGAAGAGGCCCCTAAGGACTCGGCTGCAAAGGTTAAGCCTGTTGGAAAGAGAAAGATTGGTGAGGGCGCATTGACAACTCATTTTTAGGATTTGGTTGTTGGGATTGGTGATGTGATGTTATTACAGAGTGGTTGGGGTCTGTTTATATATGCTTTCAAGAGGAGGTTTTCTAGTCATCCCACCTGTTAGTTATGGACTTGTGACATTAGCAAATTTGTGTACCTCAATGTGTTTGTGGAGGTGGACCTGATGCTTGAATTGGCTAGCTGCTATGATCCAACTGATAGGACAATCAAAAGGTTTCCATATTTTCTTCCTATGTTGGAAATTTCATGGAGTCAAATAATGGAAGTTTTTAACTCGAATATATCTGCTTCTAAATCCATTAATTTTCATGCACTATATAATGAATATAAGAAAAATAGGTTTGCATATAGAAAGAATATTTTTCCAAGGCACAGGAGACGTGATCTAAAGAAGAATGGTGTACCTTTCAGTCCTTTGGAGTTAGAACCATTTGATTGTGATTATTTTGAGGACTATTTCAAATTTACAGACTATGCATTGTGTTAGGTCCTGCACAAGAATTTTGACATAAAAATGGATGTTGCTTTGATGGTTTTAGCAATTGATATTTAAAATAAGTATCAAAACAGGGTTTGGGATTATGCTTCCTATAGTGTTGAACACTTGCATGAGGATTCGATTAAGTTGAAAGATGCAACCCCTCCATTGTCATGTAGCCACTATTCTTTGTTGATGTATGTTGTTGTGGAAAGGTAGAATGGTGTTTAGAAAATTCATGAAATTAAGAGAAAGGGATAACATGGATAATGAGTTGCTTGTGCAATGGTGGACCCATATCTAGGATGTGCATTGTCCTCAATCATATTATGCTATGTTTTGCAATGTTTTCAAGTTTTTGCTAATGGAGTAGTTGGGCCTAAAGCCCATTTACAAAATCTCAAAAGTTGTGAATGAAATATTGAGGCCTCTGGAGTATGAGAAGGGCACTGTACAGAAATTCAATTAGGGGGATTGGTACCTCCAATTTGACTATACTACAATCAGAATTTATGGATCCTCAGTGCCACCCTACAAGCTTCCAATATATATGTCAGACTAACAAGCCTTCATGGAGATAATGTGGTAGCTTGATGCCATGGATAAGGCACATTTTAGAAAATCAAGGAAGGCATCCTTGGTAAACCCTTACTATGGTTTTGTCTATTTCACTTGCACTTCAAAGGAAGGCATTGAGAGGTTTGGCTCTATATTAAGCAATCTTAGAATGAAACAATATATTATAAGGTTTTGTGACCCTGAAGGGGTTATTACTATTGAGAGAAGAGCTAGAGGATTATCAAGGAGACTTCATCAATTCCTCTATCAAGAGGATGTGATCGGAAACCTGTCTTCTAATGAGGAAGTTGCAAAAAGAAAAAGTACATGGAAGAAAATTTCTGCAATTGAGGAGAAGATGTTAAAAGAAAATCCTTTCTACATTAGTCCTTACTTTGAGGTACAGGACAAATTTGTGCAAGCAAAATTGATGCTTGGATATTTTGAAGACAAAAGTTTCTTTGAAAAGGTTAAGCAAGTTGAAATAAGGACCATGGTGGCCAGACAAAATCATGAAGCACAAGTAAGGAGCCAAACAGCTCAATCTTATACTCAATGCATTGAAGTGCAAGCTAAGGAGACAAGCAAACAACCTGCAATCACCCCATTGGTGACTTATTCTGAAATAGAGCAAGGAGGTGAAGGATATGCACCTGAGGTATTTGCATAATACATCCCAATGGAGGAGGAAGTGGATCAAATATTCCCATCTCCTGTTAAAGAAGATGCTTTGAATATTGATGTTCCTCCCAGCAGAATTGTAAAATGGGAGTATAATGAAGCCAAGGATGACAATGTCAGTATAAATGCTTGTGATGATTTCATGTGTGATGATGCTTTTGTTCAAACAAAAGTATTCAAAGATTGTGTTATCTATTTGAAAGGATATGATATTAAAAGGAGAATAGAAGAGGCAAAAGGAAAGGTTGACCCTTCTTTGCAAGTTGAAGCTGAGAAGGAGGAGGAAGGAAAAATAATGCAGGAAATTGCTACTATGTCACCACAGGGTGCAAGAGACCTAGTCAAAGGAAGTGGAATTCTAATGTTGCCTAGATGGGAACCATTATCATCCATTACATTAGATGCAATCAGGAAAGATCTAGATGCCTCCATCTCTAAGGAGATTTTTGATAACAATTTTTTTGGCTCGGGCTTTAGTCCTAAGTTACATAGACTTGCTATTTGGTCTATGACACCAAATATTGGGAAGCCCTAAAGTGATAAATTCTATGGAGAAAGAGATTGGAGTTATGGTTTTAAAATGGCTACTGAAATGATAGCTACTGCAACTGCACAGTTGATAATGCATGTTGCCATGTTGAGTGTCGACACAACCTAGATCACAAAAGCTAATTATAAAAAAATATTGGATAAGTACAATAAACTAATGGATGAGCACAACAAGGTACTTGCCACTACTACCAGTACATCTAGGGGTTTTCCCTGTCCAACAATTTTTTCCTTTAGATTTTTCAGCACAAGATAGAGAAACCCTATCACTAAGAATTTAGAGCTTGAGGCACGAATTGTGCAAGCAAAGAAAGAAAACACAAAGAAAGAAAAAATGGAGACAGTCAAAGTGGCTAATGATATTTTTGATGATGTATTAAAACATAGAGTAACAAAATTGCTAAATAAAGTTGATAATGTGTGGGATGCCTACAAAAATATTCATGAGGCAAATGTGAAATACTTGCAAGTTCAGAAAGCATTCCAAACTTAGTGGAATAAGTGGAGTGCTAGGGTGAAACATTGAAAGAAATGATGTCTCAGATGTAGGAAGACCCTGAAGCACCCACCAACATTCCTGATTTATTGAAGGCCATTGATTTAGTAAATGAAATCATAAATTTTCATGGAAATTTGGGAATGCAACTCTAGAATAAATTGAGAATGTTCAAAGTAATGGAAGGGTTTACTATGCCCAAGATATTGAATAATAAGGGTGAATTAAAGGAGTTTTCAAAATGGGAGCAAGAGTTGGGAGAACTGCTTCCTCATTCTAAGATGATGCTGAGTGTTGTTGATTATTCTATGTTGAATGCTAACATAGATAATATGATAGAAATAGAGATGAGGATGGACACATTTTTCAAAGAGGCCAGGGTGCTAATTGATGCAAGGTACAACCAACATAACACAAAATTATAGAAGTTGTTGGATATGCAATGGCCAACTGAGAAGGATTACAACACATGGCTTGAAAAATTTACAAATTAAGCCTATGTTGAAGTATTGTAAAACGTTGTATCCTCTCAGTAATGAAAATCGATGATAAGTGTCGTAATGTGGATTGGGAAATACAATTTTGGGTCTTAAGTCTGCAAATATGGTGAGTAACAGATGGGAAAAATACAATGCATAGCCTAGAAATAGTACATATTAGGCTTTTGCTAAAGTATGGATAAAATATTGTTTTCTCCCCAGTTTAAATTTGGTGACAAGGATGCAAACGTGGAATATCTTTTGTCTCTTCTATTTTTCTACACTTTATGCTTTACTCTCTTTTATGTTTGGTGTACGTGGATACAATTTTGGAGCATGTGGATATTGCTACATCAGCTTGAAGATACCTTTTGGAAGGCGAAATATGATCTCCTTCGACAAATGAAAATATTTTTTTGTCTCATGTAACATTTCCCTCCATTTGGAAATGCAAATATAACTGAAAAGGGAATGTATTTTGTATCGATCCAATTGAGAAGGGACATGTGTACTTTATGGCCCGAAGCTTGTTTTGCTCCTTCGTTTCTATAAGAAAGAATTCAAGGCCAGAAGCATTGGTTCATTGTTTTGTATTGATCACGGAGAATTTTGTAAAGGGAATATATAGAAAATTTTAGAGTTTTGTCTTAGGTTTTGAGCCAATCAGTCTGCATATGTAATTTTGATAACAATACTAGAAATTGAATACAAAATGGTTCAAATTCAAAACCATTTCTCTCCTATGTACTTGTTTCATGAATTATGAATAATATGATCAAGGATTATCTTATTTATCAAAGATTGTGTGAATGAGAATGTAATAGAAATTTATAAGTAGTGTGATAAGTGTTGTTCTTTAAAAATGATGCAAAATCACATATCAAATTCAATACCACTGAATATAATATAAAATATAAAATATCACAATTTCATGGAATACAATATAAAATATCATCAACTATAGTTTGGAACAATAGAAACTAATTCATGAAATGCAATATAAATACCTAAAAGATATTAATTCACTTACATTTCCCAAATGGAGTCAGGGTCCTGAAACTGATGTTCAACTTGAGATAAAGTAAAAGAGTCGTCTTGATTCTGATTCCGCTCTTCATTTTCTTTGGCCTGCATCTCAAATTCAAGCAATTTTCCAAATTCTTTTCTAGTTTGTTTCTTAACTTTGATTTCAAAAACACCAATGAACTAAAAACTCTCTCATCCTCCACCAACCCCAATATCATTGTTTGTAATGCCCACAGTAAAAATCGTAAATAGTTAACTAATTTTTATGAATTGATTAATAGAATTTGATAAATTTTCCTTCAATTCCTTAAGAAAATAGTTGTTCAATAACAATTTGGATGCAGTCATATGTGCAATAAATGAATAGGAAATTACTTACTCAAATTGATTATTCTAAATGCCAATACTATAACTCATATTCCAAAAAAATAAAGAGTATTAACGTTTAACGATTTTGACACTAAGAATTATTGATAACAACCAAATAACATTACTGAATTTCGTAGATTACTTAATGTCAACAATATACATAATATAATTCCAATATCACCACGAATATAGTAATGTGTCACAATCTCATTTCCCAAATATCTATTGTGCAATACATATCTTCATAGAACACATGAGAGATTTTCTTTCTAACTAAGATGCTATACTATACCAAGGCGAATCCTGCAGTTTCAGCGAAAAATCTACATTCTTAATCAAGTGCATTTAACTTAATATTATGTTTATCATATCCATGAAAAATAAAATAAACAGGTGCTAAGTATTTGGAAAAAGAAGTGCTTATAAAATAAGGTGAGAGGAAGGTAATAGCATTGACCACAACCAGCTATACTAGCCTAATCAAATAATTATGTTCTCAATAGATGTTGTAACAAAACAAAAGATTTATTCAATACCACATAGGACAAGTAATAGCGTCAGCTTTCTTCTTGAATTCAAAAACATAGATCTAAATCACATTATTTCAGTTGAGTGTTCAGGTAGACGAAGTTTTGTTTTCATATAAAATGCTAAAAACTAACACCAATATTGAAGCGAGGAAATCATAATGAAATGTGGAACATATAAGACATTGACCTTGAAGTTTTGAACTGCTTTTACACATTTTTTAAGAAATAAATGCAAGCCAAGAGATGATAGAAACCAACCTCATACTGAGGGAATAAAAAGGTACTAGAAACTTCAATAAACTATTTAATTCCAGACTAATATGCAAATATCCCATCCTCATCGTATCATATCACAAAATGCTAGGGTAAAATGGAGATTGCATAACTCCATCAGTGGAGTCATTTGTACATTTGTTATTGAGATTTAAAGATGGATTTACAATAGATGGAATATGAAGAAATAAGATGTAGATGCAATGAAGAAAAGATAACATAGTTCAGAATCTTGGTAGGACGGTCTGGCCAAGGCTAGACAAAGGCTTAGTAGCAAAATAATGTAGTATTTAAACTATCGGACATGCTCACGCTTAAGGATTACTTATAGTGAATAACATGCAAGGCAATATAGGATCAGAATAACAAAATTATCAGTTTAGAAGCATTACATCTGCATAATAGGTGTTTCAATTACTAGAATGAATGCAAAACAAAGGAATAGAAATGTTTCCAATGAACCACTTGATAATCTCTTCAATTCCACAGTTAATTTCCGGCCAAGCTTCCCTTCGAAACAATTGAAAACATAAAACACAATGTTCCTAAAGAAACACCCAGGCAGGACTTTAAGCATAAGGATTAGAGTGCAATTATTTATACTTCCACGTGGCAAGAGAAAGTTTAAGCAGAGCTAATACAAATTGATGCACAAAATGCCAGGATGGTGAAGCACGTTTTCCTTAGAGAAGATGTACCTCTTCGCAAGAAAATCAAGAAACCGTTTTACCTCCTGTATCCTTAAAGCATAGGTTAAGACTATAAAATGAACTCAACATTGCAACAATCCCGTGACCTTCACAAACTAGCTAAAATATGCAATTGGCAATAAAGGAGCTGCAAAGGATAGGTTAAGACTACAAAATGAGCTCAACATTGCAACAATCCTGTGACCTTCGCAACCTAGCTAAAATATGCAATTGGCGATAAAGGAGCTACAATGGGAGTCCAGAGGACAAGGTAAGATCTACGGTCCAATACAGGGTTGAGCACAACAGAAGAGGCCATAGAAACAGATATAAATTCTGTGACAGAAGTTTATAAAATCACAAATATTTCCTCAAATTCCCTACTAGAATAATTTCCCATTTTGAATCTATGAAACAACTAATAACACTATCTACAAATCTGTCCATAAAATTAACAACACAATACCTTTCTTCAAAATTTACAATTAATTGCATGACCTAGTATGAGCAACTTCCCTAAATGTATATCCATTTAACGCCTACTCTCTAAAGAATATTTTTCTTACAAATATTGTAATGGTATACCTTGAGCTACAATTCTGTGTTGTCACCTACAACAACACAACTATTATTCATATTTATACCAAACACGAGTATTCTACCTGATTATAGTGCTCGAATGCCAGTAGTTTCTTTGCTTGCAACCAAGGATTTTTGTGCGATCTACTACTCTTGTCTTAATTACATAGTCATTTTGAGTTAGCAAATCAAAAGGGTACTTATACATTCTATCTTTTATCCCATAATTCCAAAGCATTTCGTTAAAATATTCATACTTTTTCAATAGTATTCAAGACCCCTACTGAATTTGCAAACATCAAAAGAGCAGCTAGCCTTGCTCTCCACCCAACCGTAGGACTAAATAGTCCACCCCTGAGCAAGAGACAGACCCATCTGTCGAATTACCCAATAGAAACCAAAATAGGAATACCTGGTTAACCTTATTGGCTCTCCACTAGGCTTCCTTCCCTTCTTCTCGACGAATTCACCAACCTTTCATTCTAGGTCTCCTTTCATCGCTCAGCCCCCCAAAATCATCTTTTTCCTCCTCTTTTTCAAATTAAACAACACTTTTCATATCCAAGTAACGGCCTCCTCTTAGAATTTAAAGAAAAACATATTAATAAGAAAGCACCGACATGATTTATTTTCTAAACAATATTAAATGATTTAACTATTTCAAAAAAATGTACTTAATTAAAATATAATACATGGGTTTCCAAGTATGCCTTACATTCTTCCCCCTAAGAATGGACTTCCTCCCGAAAGTCATCAAGAGAAATATTTATTTCCTAACTTCATCAAATAAAAGTTAGATTTCATCAAAAGATTTAAAGTCGACTACATATTCATCATACAATAGTATGAAACCCATCACCAAATGACGAAAATACAGAGAAATCTAGATACGTTTACCCATACTAACCTTCGTATCACAAGAATAGATTCGGTATATAAATTTGCATACACAAACTTATATCATCCCATATTAGCTCACTTGATCTGCAACCACATAATCAATAACAATTCAAATTTGCTTAGTAGTCATAGTATCCTGAAATAAAGAGTCGAGGTGAATGCACTTGCATTCTGATTTGTCACAAAACTTCATGGAGTTGCTCTGATAATAACCTAGTGGTTAGAAACATCAAAGGGATCGCCAACAAGCATCAGGTTAAAGGAGTTTCGATAAATGCAACACATCCTGCCTAATAGTTTGTATGCAAAAAGAGGAATGAATCTGAAACTATATTCTTAATTACCAGCTGTTGTAGTTGCACCACCCCCGGTAGACATATTTTACATAAAATGGAAACTTAGAGGAACTACAAGATGTTTAACAAAATGCCTCAAGTAACATGGACTCATAGAAATTCCATGACTGGAGAATTTGCACGAAGAAATTGTTTCGCACATTGAGCTTGACCTGATATGAGTGTGATTCACATAATCCTCTAGCCCAAGGTCAAATCTATTGAATGAATGTTATCACAGTAATATAAATTTATGCAGTTTAACATATTAACATCAAGCTATTAAGGAAACTAGGCATTGATGGAAAGTTTTCCAACCACTATTGAAAGTGTGAAAAGGTGGTAGAACATAATTCCTTGGGATTCAAGAGGAACGAATGACTAAGGTATCTTATTCTAAGACGCTACCCTCAGCTCAAGACTTGATTTATGACTTGAATACTAATATTTCTATCAACATCCCTTATGCACACCTACACATAGTTCCACGGGATTTTAATCTAGGTTTTATTTTCCTCGTAGCAACTACTTCCTAAATCGATAAAGGAAGAATCACCTAAATAGGATTTCAATCCACATGCTCATGTTCTCAGACGCATTCTCTAAGATCAATCTTGAGTTCATGCAATATATCACCAATTATATGACCATCAATTGAACTTCGTAACTACCCATCTCCACTTATCTTTGCATAAGAATGTTAGCACAATATTCAGCATAAATTTAGAAGTTATATTGATTTTATTTTTTTGGTTTTAGCAATCCGATAACAAATAAAAAATTTCATTCTTTCTCTCAACTGAAATGTATAGCCATAGATCTATTCCACACATAATTTATATGCAAAATGACTCTTTCGAAACATATCAACATTTTATTCACTGAGACTAGTTGATGAACCGTATCAGAAGAAAGCGACAAACATTGTAAATAGAATTTCATCACAAATATTGTTATAGTCTAAATTTCAAGCGTATGTCATTTTACATAGTGCATTCAACAATATTGAAAAGTGGATCAAACTGAAGAGCTATGCTATGAAAGAGTTATACAATGGCTTGATTCATGAGAAGGTTGTAAGCACAAAAACTAGTTAAAGGGACGTAGTTTTTAGGCATCTAAAACCAATAGGTCAGACAGTTTAGAGTGCAGTTATTTATACTTCCACATGGCAAGAGAAATTTTATGCAGAGCCATTACAAATTGATGTACAAACTACTAGGATGGTGAAGCATGTTTTCCTCAGAGAAGATGTACCTCTCTGCAAGAAAATCAAGAAACCGTTTTACCTCTTGTATCCTTAAAGCATAGGTTAAGACTACAAAATGAACTCAACATTGCAACAATCCTATGACATTCACAGCCTACCTAAAATATGCAATTGGCGACATAGGAGCTACAATGGGAGTCCAGAGGACAAGGTAAGATCTGCGGTGCAACACAGGGTCAAGCACAATGGAAGAGGCCATAGAAACAGATATAAAGTCTATGACAGAAGTTCGTAAAATCATAAATATTTCCTCAAATTCCCTACTAGAATAATTTCCCATTTTGAATCCATGAAACAACTGATAACACTATCTAAAAATCTCTCCATAAAATTAACAACACAATACCTTTCTTCAAAATTTACAATTAATTGCATGACCTAGTATGAGCAACTTCCCTGAATGTATATTTGTTTAATGCCTACTCTCTGAAGAATCTTTTGCTTACAAATATTGTAATGGTATACCTTGAGCTACAATTTTGTGTTGTCACCTACAAAAATGCAACTATTATTCATATTTATACCAAGCACGAGTATTCTACCTGATTATAGTGCCTGAATTCCAGTGGTTTCTTTGCTTGCAACCAAGGAATTTTGCACGACATGCTACTCTTGTCTTAATTACATAGTCATTTTGAGTTAGCAAATCAAAAGGGTACTTATACATTCTATCTTTTATCCCACAATTCCAAAGCATTCTGTTAAAATATTCATACTTTTTTTATAGTATTCAAGACCCCTACTAAATTTGCAAACATCAACAGAGCAGTTAGCCTTGCTCTCCACCCAACTGTAGGACTAAATAGTCCACCCCCGAGCAAGAGACAGACCCATCTATCAAATTACCCAATAGAAACCAAAATAGGCATACCTGATTAACTTTCTTGGCTCTCCACTAGGCTTCCTTCCCTTCTTGACGAATTCACCAGTCTTTCATTCTAGGTCTCCTTTCATCACTCAGCCCCCCAAAATCATCTTTTTCTTCCTCTTTTTCAAATTGAACGTCACTTTTCATATCCAAGTAACGACCTCCTCTTAGAATTTAAAGAAAAACATATAAATAAATATCCAAGTAACGACCTCCTCTTAGAATTTAAAGAAAAACATATAAATAAGAAAGCACTGACATAATTTATTTTCTAAACAATATTAAATCATTTAAACATTTCAAAAAAATGTATTTAATTAAAATATAATACATGGGTTTCCAAGTATGCCTTACATTGTTTGACATAAATCAGCAAGTTTGAAATATTTTGATATCATACCATGCAATATTTCACTTTGACCTAAGTTTTTCCAAACCTTTGTTATTAATCTCGGTTCAAAGGCCTTCTCCATGCCCATGGAATCATATTGGTCCCTCATAGTTATTGCAAAATTATCACATTGTTGTCTAAGATTATTTGCACTTAAAATTCTTTTTATTGTCTGCTCATTGTATGTTACACTTTTTGAAAATTGTTTGATCAAGATATTTACTTTATCATGAAAATATTTTGGGTTATCTCGATTTACCCAAAATTGAGGATACACAATACCCATGGCTTCAAGTATTTCATGTCAAGGGAATCTTTCAGAAATCTCTGAGGAAAGACATTTTACAATTTCCTTCAAATTATCACCAACAGATTTAACAATGTTGTTAAAATCTTCCTCTCTATCAGGTACTTCTCTAATAGAGCACCTGGTTGTCTTACAAAGGTACATTCGTACCTCATATTCGCATACACAGATACATAAGTTCCCGCTTGCATTAAACTATAAATAATTATCAGGCTTATTCAAATCAGTAATTTTCTGCCACATGAAAAAAATTGGGCTTTCTTGTGTTAGATCTAGATATAGATGATTGAGGGCCATGCATGTATATCTATGTAGTTTGGAATATTCATAAATATACATAGTTCTATCTTGGAATTTCTTCACAATATTGTTCATTTCCTCTAGCATGGGGAGAAGACTAGCTAAAGTCAAGAGTGTCTCATATCGCTTAACCTATGTAAGAGGTCGGGAGATTTGTCTACTGTGTTGTGATGCTCGTACATTACTCCAATCAAGGATTGATATTATAAAAGAACTTGTTGTGTTGGTTCATGCAAGGAAATCCATCTGGTATCAACATCCTTGAGAAGCTTGTTTCCTGCTATTATTCCCTCAGCAAAATTTTGAAATTCCATGAAATGTTTAGGACTTCGGCAGAAGTATGCATAGAGCTCACGGACTAGATTTTCAACTTTGGATACTGTAGGAAACTTGCTTACAATTTTGAATGATAAATTCATTCTATGGGCCATGTAATGAATGCCAAGCATGTATGTTGCACAAGTAGTTTGTAACTTTGTGCAAACACTGCTCCTTTGACCTTGCATCACTACAACTCTATTAACTCCTACACACACCAACTTTTTGGTAATCGTCAACTCATCCATACCTACAATTTCATTCAAAGATTTCTTGATTAGTTCAAATAGATTTTGTGATGTTGAATTGTCCTTTATTTTATGAACACGTAGAAGATGAGCTTGGTGGACATGTTGTTTTATAGTATACACATGCACGCAAACCCAATAAGTATTGTCTACCACAGTAACTTCATATAAAGATAATGCAATGAAGTTTGACTCTTTTAATTTCTCCTTTAAATCTAGTTTTTCCACTATAGCAACATTGTTCTCTCATTCACATCGAGTGTTTACTAACCAATGTGAGCTAGGAAAGTGAGGAACACCCAAAAAATATAATAAATTAAAATATTATGGGTAGTCTATCATAAGACACCCTCTAGACAAAATATGAAAAACAAAACTCATTTGAACAGTTTTTGACAGGTTTGCTCCTTCCATTGCTTTTCCAAATTGAGCCTTAAGTGTACCTTGACATGCAGCAAGCTTCAACATTCTTTGCTTATGTTCTTCATATTTCGCAGCATACTTAACATGAAGACATTCTTCCTTTGATTTCCATCGTACGACTAATTGTTCCTTTCCGTCTATGATTTGTTTTTCATAAACTTTATCGATATGCTTTTCTATAGTGTCAAGCTTTAGCTACAACTTCTTGTCTCTTTTACATTTCCAACTACAAATTGTACACATGCATTATGTTGGAGTTTCAGCATTGTTTTCTTTCCCCACTGGTACAATGAATGGGTATTTTAACAACCAACCAAGTTGAAAATTCCTTGGCATTTCCCACTTGCGCCCCACTTTTAATTTGCCTTTTCTTCTCTTGCTACCAACATCATCCTGATCCAAGTCAATTATCTCATTCTTGCTAACTAGGGTATCCCTTGGAACATCTTTTGTGGTATTTCCATCCCCATTTGACTCATTTAACTCAATGGAAATCTCACCTTGACCTTCCAATGGCGGTGAGGTATTGTGAATTCCTTCTTCATTAATATTTAGTGGAACAGTTGATGATGTAGCTCCATCTTGATCCAATGGATCAGAAGCATTGCCAATTCCAAAGTAAGACTATATGGTACCTCTACATTTTGGGAATTTTGATGGCATCCCAATACCTTCAACACCCTAAGGATTCTTACCCTTGCTACTTGAAATATCGATCTCTCACTTCGAATAAAAGTTGGAAAAAAATGTCTTCTTGTTTAAGGACAGAGAATATAGATCCCATTCCCTACTCAATATCATCTTTAAGATTGAAGAAAGAATGGAAAAGAGATAAAGATATCTTATAGTTCACTATGAAGAAATGATCACTCACCTTTAAGTTTAGGTTTTCGTTGTCTTGTTATTCGTTAACAGGAATGTCTGTGTTGTAAGTTTGTAACTTGTCTACGATCAACTTCAAGGTTCCATGTCCAACTTCCAAACTGAGAACTAAACAAAATGTGTAAGAATAAATGACAATTTCAATTGTATTTATATCAATCCATATTTGGCGAATTCCAAGAGATTTTTAAATGGTATATTAAAAATTTGGTGAATCCTGCGTCCTTATACAATGATACATTGTAATTTTCAAGGTGATTATGGCCCTACGATTAGCATGGAGGTGTCACGACAATTGGAAAAATGTGTCATCAAATGTAATTATTTTTTAATGTTATTGGCGAAATGGGTCCTCATAAGCAACTATTTGTAAATTTTAATTGGTGATATGGGTCTTCACAAGAAACTATTTGTAAATTTTAATTGGCGAAATGAGTCCTGATACAATATTGTTTTAATAGTATTGGAAAATATGTAGGTGTTTTATTACATGCTTCTGAGATTCAAACATGCAAAAAAAAATAAAAAAATCAAGTTTTCATTATTTTTTTGTGCAAAAATCAAAGAAAACTTTTTTATCAAAATTTGTTTTTAAAAATCAAAAGCAAAAAAAATTATAAAAGGCTTGAAAAAGCCTGTGGCGGTTCAGGGTATGTCGTACCCTGCCGCAGCAGGTACGCACCCTGCCGCACAACAGTCGATGGGCCCATCCTTGAACAGCGATGGCCATACAAACAAACCGGTGGTCATTGGAAAGTCCACTGGCGGCAACCAATCAAATCATACGGTTGGAATAGAAGCTCCAAACAGCGCATGCAAATCTGGCTGTAGGGAATCTTTTAGATTTTTTCAGAATATTCCAGGCCTTCACATGCATCCGACTGACCTCCATCAATGTGGGCGATGAAAACTAGGCGGGATAATATTCTCCAAAGATTCTGGGCATCTCAGTTGTCATGACGACCATCAAATTTTTTCTGGCAAGGGGGCACTTTTTTGCAGTGATAGCCAAATGGTCATCAAATTTATGCTCATGAAGTGATGACTTCAGCATGACATCATCAACCGCACAACCCTCTTTGCCCCTTCCTAGCCCTGATTTGCCTTCAAGGAGCAGTATTTTTCTTTTTGGCATAACTTGGGCATACGATATCGAAATCAGACAAACAAGATATCATAAGAAAGGTGGTTCTGAGCACTATCCTGTGGTGAATTTTATTTTTTAGTATTTTTCTATTTAGCTACATTTATTTCTGTTTGAAGTCAGATGCTCATTTATGGCCTCCGAGCTCATAACTTTTTGCCATGATCTTCGATTTTTTCTATCTTTGGGGCATTGGAAAGGTATTGAAGAGCTCTACGTTGCTATCCATGCACTTTTTTTCTATATATGTCCCAGGTTGATCGTTAGTCCAAATTTGGCCCGATGGGTGTTTTGGAGATTACTTGGATGTTTTGGCAGTTGGAAGGGTGAAACTTGAATCTTTGCACTTCATTTCAGTATCACATCATTCAATAATCTACTGATGCTTCATAGATTCTAGGGTTGTTCCAGTTTGTGAGTTTTCTAATGTTTCGTGGCATCAAGTCTGCTGTTGCATTATCATGATTCCTTGAGTTAATCAGTGATTCTCATTTGGTTTCAGTAGCAAACAGAAGTATATTTCCTTGCTTGTTGGATTCAGGTTCCAATGTTACTTCGCAATGTTCTTCCAGTGCTTCTTTGCAACAGGTCATCTCATTGTAGGGGGGTTTTGTCCCACTATATTTTCTTCTCTACCTCATTCTTGCATTTGTAAATGGGTACCTAATCAAGCCTTGTTGTCATGACCCATCTTTGCTTTCATGCATCTTTTCCTTAGTGTTTTAGCTACTTCCTAAGTTCATCTGAAGGGGGGGTGTTAGAGTAATAAGTTATTTCACTTAATTAATTACATTATATTGGTTAATTAATTACATTATATTGGTTAATTAATTAAGTCACTTATCACTTTAGTTACTTAAGCTAAACTTAGGCACATTAAAAATTAATTATTTATTAATTATTAAGTGTGCACACTAGGGTTTTCCCTTTTAGGTTTCCTTTAGGGTTTCTTGATCTCCTTCATAAGGATTGATCTCATTGTAATTTCTTAATTCCTGAATATTATTCATTTGCACATCTTCATGCAAATAGCTCTTCTTTTTCTTTCTTTTCTCTTATGGAATGGTTTTTTTTTTATTTGCATGTTTGATCTTGGTTTCTAACAAAATATGCCTCATAAAAAAAAATTGATGGTGAATGGACATGCATTGGACTAATAATTCATAAAATCCAAGCGATTTGGAAACCCTATTAAGTGTGATTAATTCACCAATTTTGACTTGGCCGATTTCTAAAATTCACCAATTGGTGAAGATTCACCACTAAAGTTTTCCTTGTCTCTAGCCATAAGAATGGTAACTCTTTGCTTTACTCTGAACTATTTAGTTTATACTTCCAACAAGGTAGCCTTGTCATCGTCAGATAAGGATGATCCAATCTCATTCAAGGCATCATTTTTAATCTTGTTCTCAGCTTTGACAGCTTTATGATTTCTTTTCACCAAATCTTTCCACACAGCATTAGTCACCTTCTTCTTTATGTTATCCATATTTGCATCTAAAATGATTGTATATTGAATGATGGCACTTATTATTGTTTTCTTATCTTCCTCATCTACTTCATCATACAATTTGGTGGTTACTTCTAATAAACCATCATGCTAGATAACATATTATTAACCAAAGCCTTTAACTTCATTGGTGAACAAGCTCTTACTAGAGGAATCTTATACTTCTTCTTCTTAGGCTTTAAAGTGCCTTCCTCTATTTTCTTCTCCTCTTTCTTCTCGGGATTTTTGTGAACATGAATTGTGAAAGCTTCCTTTTCCTTTTCTATCTCCTCTTCTTTAAAGGTATCCACAATATTGATCTTGGCCTTCTTTGATTCAGTGCTAGCCTCTTGTGAGGCACCTTCACCACTAGTAGAGAGATTGCCTCTTCTTTTTCTTTTAAGCTATTCTTCTTCTTCCAAAAAAAGTTCAATTTCCTCTTCTACAAAATCACTCAAGTTCCATCCTCTTGATTCTTTTTATTTCTTCCTCCTTCCAAAGGTAGCAAGGGGTGCTACTAGAGGCACATTCTTTCTCTTTGAAGTTTGAGTTCTAGGTCTGGAGGGCGTTGTTACATCTTTTCATACTGGAGCATTCGGCTCCACTTACTTTCCTTTAACAACAATGGAAATAGAGGGTTTTGGTAATGCAGAGACAGGGGTGGAAGCTTTTCTTCCTGATCTTCATGGTCTAGAGGACTCACCAGTTGCACCAGTTGCTTTAGCATCCCTTTCTACAGTGATTTCCCTTAACCTGTCTACTTCATCTTTTGAAATTCCATGCAAACCAAAGTATTGTTCTACTTGTTTATTTAGTCTTTTGGTCCTTGCAAGTGCTAAAGTTTCCAAGTGCACCTCAGTTGAATTTTCTTCATATGTGCCATGTCTAGGAAAGGAGGAGTCCTTAGGACTCTTTAGCAATAATTCCACATATCTTTCAACATCTTTCTCTAACACCTCATAACCAAGAGGCTCAATTGATATTATCTTGGGTTCAACTGCCTGTATTATACATTCATCTATTGAAACAAGAAAAGTAATCTCATTTGCATAGTTCTCCACAAGATTCTGAGGAATTCTTTCTCTGTCATGCATATTATTTTGGAATACTGCAAAGAATGCAGTCAATACATTGTCCTGAGCCTTGAAGTCACCAATGTTGTGCATATAATCAAAAATTTGATGGCCTACTGATCTACTTCTATCCCAAACCATGTCTTTTCTTTTGGGTAGCTCCCTCAAAAAGTAAAATAACAAACACACAACCAATGTTCCAAATTTGAATGTGTATTTCTTCTCTCTTGTTTGTTTTAGATTCTCCAAAAGTTGTTTCCAAATCAACTCACATAAATCATAGTCCTTTCCATTCACCACCATATCATAAGCAACGTAGATTGCAGTTGCAGATACTGAATTTTCCTTATTGGTGAAATAAATCTTGTGACCAATCATGATTGCAGCACAGTTCACAACAAGATTAGTGATAGGTTTAGTTGTAAGTTCTCTTCTTTTAAATGTAGCACTGGTAAACTCCATAACTACTTCATTCTTCACAGACTTCAGTACCGATATAGGTCTAATATCACATAAGCCAATCACATCCTTGATCACTTCTTTCAAAATTAGCCCAAGCATATATGTCCACATGAACTTGTCATGCATTCTGCTAAATGCCATCCTTACATATTTTGCATCCAATTCACTGTTATAATTGGGGAAGCAATTCAAACATCTAATTTCTTTTGTACAAGGTTAGCATATTCTAGTTTTACCAAGAAATCATCTCCAGTCAACTCCTTAGTCCATAGATCCTTGATTTTCTGGTGATCATATTCATCCAATTTACCATGTTTGTAGATCTGTGTGTCCTCAATAGGTAAAACCCTAGGATGGATTCTTGAAAAAGCACCTTTGAGATCTTTTTCAAAGACTTTCCATGAAAATCTCTTGAACATAGGTCTAGGTCTCTCTATGATGTTAACTATAGTTGGTGTAGCCATTATAACCTCAATTATATCTTGAATGCTTATAAAATCACTTCTAATTCAAACCCACAAAGCACAGATAGTTGTAAATACCTTTTATGCACTCGACGAGAACTAGGGTTTTCACCAAATTACTTTGAATCACCTTCAATCACTCTCTAATTTTCTCTACTATTCTCCAAATATGCAAAATTGATTAGAAATTACTTAGAAACTCACTTTATACCTTACCAATTTTTCCTAATTTTACATTAATTGCTTCAGGTTCCCAAAAAGCTGGTAGACTCTTCACTAATACACTATAAACCCTAAAATGCTCCACAATTCTTCAAGATTTGCATGTTTTCTACTGGAATCTTTTCTAGAAGCTTAAAAATACCATTTTACGCCATATATCTTCATGTCACTACTTGACACCTCATATTTCTAGGGGGTTGTTAGATTTCTTTGTTATTGCTCCCCCTAAGCCCATGCCTGGGATTAATTTCCAAGAGAATTATCTGCATGAGAGGGAGGTACAAATGTATTTGATTCATCTTTGTTCTCATGTTCCTCTTTATTTTTCTAGATCTTCTCCATTTCATTCTTTACTTCAGTAGGATCAACTTTCTTCATAGGTTCATTCCTCTTTCCCGGATTAGTCTACCTTCCATTCTTTCTTCTGCAAAATCTTGAAATGTGTCCAAATTTGTTGCAATTGTAGCATACAACATTTTTCTAACCAAACTGACTTCCATTCATTCTTGATCTACACTGGTTAGCCTTATTTCCAAATACATTGCATGTATAATAGTAACCATTAAAAGATTGAAACATTCTACCAGTATTAAATCTATTCATCATATGACTTTTGCACTCAGTAGCTCTATGTCCAAACTTCTTGCATACAAAACATTATCCAGAAAAGGATCCAATATTCTGATTCATTCTACTTCTACATTCTATAGCCTTATGTCCAAATTTATTGCATGAAAAGAAAATACCATTAAAAGATGGGTACCTTTAAGCATTTGGTTGTTTTATAGGTCTTCCAACATTGCTTCTTTGATTTATAAATTGTCTACCATTGCCTTGATTCTACTTTTGATTTTCAACCTTGTTAGGGCTCTTATTTTCCTTTGAGCTTTCTCTTTCTTCAAGTCCCAAACCACCTTTATCTTTAGATGGTTTTTGTCCAACAATCAATTCATCAAGTAGTGTAGTACTTGTTTTAAATTTTTCCTCATGAGCTCTTACTTTCTCCAAATCTAATCTTAGGGTTACCACTTCTTGTTCAAGTTTTTTCCATTCATTAGTCTTGTTTGTACAGTTGCATTCAAACAATCCTCAATTCTCTTCTTTTCTTCCACTTGCACTTTTAGTCCGATAATATCTTCAATTATTCATTGACTTCTCTATGTCTTTCTTTGAACTTCTTAATTTTTTCTCTCAACTTTTTGATACATTCATTTACTTCCCCTAAGCTTTCCTTCAAAATTTTGTTCTCACTTTCAACTCTATCAAGATCTTCAAGAGTAGCTTTAAGTGCTTTTTAAAGCATGCAATCAACTTCATATTCAATTGCAAAAATTTCTTTTGGAGGAAGAGAACACCTTTTATTAGCCATGTGTTCAAACTCCAAGATCTTGATCCTCAAGCAGTTAGGCTTCTCAAAAGGAACTAGGATCTAATACCAATTTTTGAACACCCAAAATATTAAGAGGGGGGGTGAATCAATATTCTATATAACCAATTAATCACAAACCGTCCAATTAACAAAGTATATTTGGTTGCAATAATGAATGTAAACATGAAAGAGATCACAAGACCACATAACACAAGAACACCAAGATTTTTACGTGAAAAACCTAAAAATGGAAAAACCATAGTGAGGATTAGCTCACAATATATTATAATCGATTATAAGATATTATAGGGGCTTACTACTAGGACACACTGTCTTTATAAGGCTCACAACCAGAAATAGATACAAAATAAAAGTGGCTACATAGCTAAAGTGTGAACTAATGCAAGGAGAACCTTCCTTGTGCTGAGTTTAGTTCCTTTGAATCTTTGAATACAAAAATATTGCTCTGCTTAGCAGTTGTTCAACATTCACAACAATTTTTCCCTTATACTAATCTCACACATACAAATTCACAAGTTTGTACAATATCAGATCTTGCGCACATCACATTACATTATTATCACATCTCATGTCCTCCTATAACTTAAAATTTTCTACATATATACCCTATTACATCTACATACATCAATTAGGTCAGCCTAATTAGTTGTAGCCCTATCTTAATTCAAAATCACTTTGTCAGCTTCATACTTGAAACAAAAACTTCTTCGCACTCAAATCAACCATGAAACACTTAATTCTAGTCAACACAGATCTAAAATAGATCTCATTAACATCCACAATACATATTAATCTTCATAGTACATATATCAAGTATTAGGTCAACCAGGAATTAGACCTAATCACAAAATAAACCAACTAATCACACACCAATGATCCATCTAATCAAATAAACATGTGCCATCTAGAATATATATAGTATTGAAATCTATAAACCATCTCCCAAAATTTTAGAGTTTCAATCCAAACACTGGAGGAATGCAGAGCAGATTACTCATACCCATTTACACTCTATAAAGCCAAAAACTATATGTCAAACTTTTGTTACTTGTAAATTTCAGCCTGTTCATCCAAAATCACTGAATGATCATAGATGCATTTGGTAGTCATAAATATCATACTATGACCTCATAAGTCGATCTTATAACACGAGCAATTCTAAACCAAATTATCGGATCAAGATGTCACCAAAAAACTATTTACCTGATCAGACAAAATTGTCAACAAACAAGGTTGGAATCAATGACAACACATCAAAGGGTTTATTATTCATTATTTCAACACATAATATTCCCTTCCTCTTCAAAAAATTATTGCCCTCAATGCTTTATAACTCTAAAATATTTTATATGAATCATTCATCATTTCATGTTGCATCTTCAATTGGCTCTATTTTGTAATCTAACTTTGGAAATTCTATGAAGGTTTAGAATGTATGAATACTTTTTTCATAGTAATAATAGGAAATAGATGAGAGATTCCACAAAAATATGCATTCTTAATGAGTCTAGATCCACAAGCAATATTGCAGATCTAGATTATTTGACTTTGGCAACCTCAAAATGAAGTTCATTAATATTTATACCTAATGTTGTATTGGAATGCCTAATATTAGTAAGAGTCTTGGAGTCTTTATTGTTTCCCTTTTATTGTGTTGGCATATCAAATATCTCACCATAAATGTTTAGACATTCACTTTAATAGTATCTCATTAGACCCAAAAATCCTCTCTTCGTAGGATCCATATTAATACTTGTAAATGACACTAGATGTCTTGAGTATTCTACTTATTTCAACCTAAAGACACATTTGAGTTATTTTCAATAGATTTTATTATCTTCTAATTTATTAACAATAGGAATATGAAACTTATCTTTATGAGTGATCTTGTTTAACTTCTTGTAATGTGAGCACATTCTCCATGGATCATCCTTTTTGTTAAGCATAAGCATGGGAGATAAATATGATTTTTTCTTGGAATGAACAATGCTTCTTGGTATTCATTCAATATAATTATTATAGTATCCAATTAGAGGAAAAACCTTGGATTCTTGAAATACTTGTTGATGGTGTTGAATAATCTTTTAAATTTTTGGTTGATCTTGAGTTATCATATTTTATACTTTTATAAAATGTAATTGTGACCCTATTATTATAGGAATATTTCTTGATTATTTTATCCATCCTATGGGAGCTAATGATTTTGAACTTGGTGGTGATTTTATTCCTAAAAGTTCATATGTTTTCTCATGTATCCTAAAAGACATGGATAAGTTTTGATAATTGAAAGATATTGTTCCTAATTATTTAAGCCATTGCATACCTAAAAATACATCTACTCCCCTAATAGGGATAGCAAAACAATTGAATATAGTTGATAATTTCCCATTAATTTTTTTATATGATGGCATTTACCACCACAAGGTATTTGTTTCCCATCACTTGTCATGACTTGAAAAATAGAGATTGGATAAACAAAACAATTAAGCTCATTAACTAATATTCTATCAATAAAGTAATGTGTATTATTTGTATCAACTAACACTTTCTTTTTTCTTTTTTATATTATTGATTACTTTGAATGTTTGTGGTGCATTTGTTCCATTCAATGCATGTAGGGAGATAATAGTGTTTTATTTTTCTTTGGAATCTCATTCTTAAGTTTTTTGTATGGTTCTTTTGCAAGTACTTCCCCCTCTTCTTCAACCTCATTCTTTTTCTCACTAATATAACACTTATGACTCTTTAACCATTTTCTATCACAATTCTAGCATATCCCTTTTTCTCTTTTCTCTATCTCTTGTTGAGGAGAGAGGTTTTGTAATTTCTCTTAGGTTAAAGAATTTTTTGGTTTTTTCTACTAGGGTTAGTCACAATTTTATCAATTACTCTTATGGTTTCATCTTTGTTGATGTTTTATTTATCAATATGTGATACTTGTTGCATAGCTTTCCTAACTATATAAGGTTCCAATAAATGAACATCATGTTGAATTTGGTATTTAAGTCCATTTATGTATAATTGTAGTCTTTGGTAGGGTATCATCTCAGGAGATTGAAGTGTCAATCTCAAAATATCAACATTATATTCAACTACAAACCTTAATTGTTTTAATTTTTTTAGTTGGAAAAAATATCTTTTAATGTATGGTTGCTCATAGAAGGTTGCTAATTCTTTACTAAATTATTTCCAACTGAACATTTGTCCTTGCTTGTCACTCATCTTACATTGGTACCATCGGTAAGGTCCTAAATTTAAATACAATAAATCTATGTCCACCATAGCATTATTTGGTATATTATGAAGTTCAAATTGTTGTTCTATAAGGCCTATCCATGAAATTATATTTATACATATGACCAATGACATAATATAGGTTAAAACTACACTAATCATCCACTATATATCAGTCTCAATAAGATCATCCAATATAAACTAAACTAAGAATCCATTAAAACTAACATATTAAATCATGAAAGCTTCAAAAACACCTATTCTAATACATTGAAACTTATATTATTGGGGGAGTGGTGTCACATTGATGTGGAATGGCGACCCTTTCCCAATCCCTTGGATAATGAGCTTGTTTCAATCGATTCTATTGAAGAGAATTGACAAAAAGATGAAAGATGTGTGATAAAACATGATTTAAATGCTAAATTAACATGATGAATACTAAGGTGATCGATATGGGTGTATGCAAATCTACTCTAAATGTATGCAAGCTTCAAAAGATTAAAACCCTAATTACAAAATATGCTAAATGTATGCACCTATGTTATCATGGAAGCCATTAATGGATGATTTAAGCTAATGATGCAAGTAAATTAAGCTAAAACGATGTTAAATATGAGTGCAAGTGAAAGTGATTTTAACAGCATAAGTTTGCTCTTAAAAGATGGATCCATTTTTCTCCAAATAGTGACCTATTTATAGGAGGACAAATGAGAAATGAAGGGTTAAGATTAAAAAAGTTAATCAATGGTCAAAATTGGAGGAAAGATGAAACATGGATCAAGGATTCTCATCAATGGATGAGAATCAATGATCACATGGATCAAGAAAAGAATCAAGGGTTCATATTCTTTTAAACAAACACACTTTCAAAACTTGCACAAGAAGTCTTGTTGAAAGTTTGTTGTAAGGAGGAATATTCCTTTTTTCAAATGAGTGAAGAAATAGAATATTCTCATGGGTGGGGAAAATTATATATTTATTTAGTTAAAACCAAATTAAATTGTGCAAGTGGGAGAATTAGATTTAATTAGTAATTTGATAATTGAATAAAGTTTCAATTATAAAAATTAGGAGAATTAGATGATATTCACTAAATAAAATGATTTAATGAAAAGGGGAAAGCAAGATGATATTTAATTAAATAAGAGGACTTATGGATTTAAATTAAATAACTTGATGTATTTAATTTAATAAGATGAAATGTTAGCATGAAAGGGGGTGAATTAACCCAATTAGATTAATTAGGTTCATAGATACAAATGATGCAATTAATTAAATAGCTAGGAAAATTTAATCAATTAAGCCAAAAGAGGGTAGATTTTAGGATGAAACGGTGTTAGTATACTTGATTCAAGTGCATGATATCATTCAGGATATTTTTGAGTGTCTACATTTTTCCCCTCTTTGAAGCAAGGTACCTATTACATTGGTTCAAAGACTAACGCTTTTCAGATTAAACTACTACTCATATCAAAAAATTAAAAAAATTCTAATTTTTGGATGCCCTAGTGGAAGGAATAAGCTGGTTCCTTGCACCCTCGAGAAATCGGGCAAAAATTGTGAATTTTGGGTTGATTTCTCTACAAAGGTTAAATATAGGTCTATGTGCTAAAATAGGCCCCAAGATTCCAAAAATGGCCTGAGAAATGCAAAAAATGACTCAACATAGGTTGTGCAGGACAAAATTAGGTACAATAGTTAAAAACCCTAGCTTTTGGCTCAAATTGAGGCAAAAAACCCTATTTTTTTAGCTTAAATAGGTGAGGAAGGGTCACTTTCAATTCATTTGTGCATTCACACCTTAGAGAATTGTTGCATTTTTAGCTCTGACCTCCTGAAAAAATGGCGCAATGAGTGCTCCCATGACACATTTTTGACTAGGTTTGAGAGTACCAAAGGCCTCCAAGCGCAGGACCACCGGTATGCAATTTGAAACTTTCCCTGCATTTTAACCTTTTAGTACATTTATTAGGTTTTGAAATTTGGATTAGGGCTATGTCGCTATATTGCGATGTCATTTTGAGAATCGGTGATGCTTTTCACCTTTTTAGCGATGTTATTGTAATGAGCGACTCACTTCACAATTTAGAATTAGGGTTTCCACTTGACAAATTGAGATGTGGGTGTAATGAGTGACACAACCCTGGATTTTCAATTTAGAATTAGGGTTTCCAAATTTCAAATTGTGATGCGGGTGTGAATAGTGATGCTAGTCGCGACTTATAATTTAAATGTATATAGCATCACTATTTGGAATTTGGACTATAACAACGCCTTCATAAATAGTGACATTTTTGTCATTTGGGGGATAAAAACTCCAAACTTAGTCAATTTTAGCAAAATTTGATGTTGTGTGCTTTATGGGTGTAGGAGGTTATCCAGCCTTTTATGTCTCGTGAGCATCGACCTAGTGTTTTGTCCAAACTTGATTTGTCTGAACTTTGACAAGAGTTCCTTGGAGTGATTAGATTGTGGTACGTTGCCTACATGGCCATTGTGTGGACCCACCTGGCGATGATAACATTATGCGAGTGATGGCATAGTGAGACCTCTTTGTTTCACTTACCCACCGACGAGGCGACAGTTATGTTGGAGGATGTATGGCGGATTCTACGATTTCCCAACATGGCGAGCAGGTGATTTATGACACTGATGTAGGATATGATGCCTATCATGAGGTTCTTGACCAAGACACTGTTGTCTTGGTCAACTCACAGATTGACCTTGAGATGTATAGAGGTTGCTTGTCGACCTTCAGATTGATCATTACTACAATGATTTTGGGGTTGGTTGCCCCAAATTGATCGACCAGGGGATTCAGTCCTAGATTGGCGCTGGCTTGGCATAGGATTCTTTTCAAGAGGACCTAGTATGCATGGGGGCCAATGATGTTGGCCTCCCTTGATCATGATATGCATGACTTTATGTATTGTGATGGCAGAGCCATTGGTACAGAGGTCACTCTTTTACATATATGGGCATGGGAGCAAATTTTCGTGCTTTAATCAATTGTGCACATGGAAAATGTGGAACCAAATGATCTAGTTGTCTGGAGATATAGAGCGGTCATCACTCTACAGCACATAGGGTAGCTCAACATCCCTTACTAGCGTTGAGTGATCGTGATATGACAGTGTATAGATGGTGGTCATGGCTATAGATGTCGGCTTGGTATGATGATGTACAACAATTATTATTTGTATGATGATGTACAACAATTACTATTTGCTCGGCAGACCTAGTACATGCAGGATCAAGAGCACACCATGATTGAGAGGTACCTGCCAAATAGAGTAGCTAAACAGTTTGATGAGAGGCAGGACAAGCTCAATGATCAATACACCACCATTTTTGCAAGATCATCACGAGAGGTGACTTGGGGACACACCATATTGGCCCATGAGGTCATTGAGGGATTCAGACAGTTGGTTGCCAAGCCATGGGCTTATGATCAGGGGAAATTTGATGCCCATACTACACTAGCATATGATGCATGGTTTGTACATCCTCCCAGATTTATAGATCCAATGGACATACCTCCACAAGGGAGGCCGAGAGGGAGGGGAGTAGTCAGAGATCGAGGCCAGCCACAGAATGGGTGGGGTTAAGGACAGGGTTGAGGATAGGACGGTCAGGTCAGAGGATAGGTGAGAGGACGAGATGGCCAAGATGGCCAACAACACGATGGACAGGTTCTTAGTGCACTATTGGAGACATGTGCCTCGAACTTATTGACTTGAATCTCCTAAGAGAAAAAAATTGGTGACACACTTGGAATTTTTTGTCGATGAGCAACTTAGTTCTGAAGGCTCAAAGTGATTAGATCAATGAGACTAATGGTAGATCTTGCTAATGAAAGTCATTAGTGTGAACTGAATTGTCGGTGCGAGATTCCCAACTCTAGGCGATGATAGAAGTCTGGCTGGAGAGTTTCATCGGGGAGACTCTTGTCAATGGCCGTGCATGGGTCAGCATTAGGGTAACATTGGTCTTCAGTAAGACCTAAGAATGTTGGACCGACACCTTTTCTCTTGCCAATGAGTCTATTCTTGTTGGACATTGGTGTGACTCTTACCAATGCATGTGGTCTTGATGTTCTTTTGGGACATTGGGGAGACTTGGGCTATCGTTGTGAAATCTAAGACAGTCACCAATAGTGTTGGTCATGTCGATGGGCTTGAAGGCAAACCATGATTGAATAGGTGTTGACTTGGGTTGACTGTTGAGGTGTACGATGGTCATTTGAGGACTGTGTTGAGTAGGTAGTGACTATCTAGTGACTGGTAAGATCGACAGTTGCTCAACAAAGGAAACTAAACCAAACCGTTTGTACAGAGAACGAATCGATCATGGTTGTTGCTATACATTGCAATTTAATATAACCGTTATGGGTTTGATGGTTGCATGAATGATCTATTAGTGTTCTTCATTGTATGTTGTATAAGCATTGTAACAATGAAACATAACGTAGATCAGGATTTGTTCTGTGCAAGGTTGATCAGGTAAATGTTGCTACTATGAACTTGACATCTGAAAGTGAAGTTGGAATCTATGTATGTAATTCATCTATTACAATACAAGGAGACTTTACTTGGTGTGTGGGTTTTCTCCCATAAGGGTTTTCCCACGTTAAATATTGGTGTTCAATTCTCTGTATGATTTTAATTGTTTTTTATGTTATTCCAGTAATGTGCATCTTTAATGAACTGTAATTGATTTTTGAACCTATAGTCTACACTATTCCTCTTAGAATTAGCATTAGGAAGGCGTTTCTGCACCTCTGCTTTCCTTACAAGTGGTATTAGAGCATGGCCAGTTGTTTTATCCTTGTGGGTAGGGTTGGTTTTTTGCGTCAATTCTGAAGTGGGAGTTTTGTAGAAACTTGGTAATCTTGATTGTAGATTAAGATGGCAAGAACATCAAGAAAGATTGAAATTTAGAAATTCAATGGTAGCAATTTTGAGTTGTGGAAACTCAACATGGAAGACCTGTTGGTGGATCGTGATGTTTGGCTTGCTGTGTCTGGAACGAAACCTCCTGGCATGAAGCAAGAAGATTGGGACCTCGTAGACAAAAAAGAAAAAGGGTTAATAAGACTCTATTTAGCAGACTCTATTCTCTTGAACGTTCATGAAGAGAAATTTGCATTTTCTTTGTGGAAGAAGCTTGGAGACATTTATCAGAGCAAGTCCTTGGTGAATAAGTTGTTCTTAAGGAAGAAGTTGTACTCTTTGAAAATAGAGGAAGGGGCATATGTGGTTGATCATCTAAATACATTCAACACTCTAATTGCTCAATTAACATCTGTGAGTGTGAAAATAGATGACGAAGATCATTGTATGCTCTTGTTGTGTTATTTGCCTGATTCTTGGGATCATTTAGTGATGGCGAATGGGAGCACGATAACCACTTTCAAGATGGAAGATGTGGTTGCTTCTTTGTTGTTAGAAGAGATGTGAAGGAAATATTCTCAAATGGCGAAGGAGGCTCTTGTTGTTCGAGGAAAATCAAAAGAAAAAGGCAAGAAGAAGGATAAGAAGTCCAAGTCAAAATTAGAAGGGAGATAAGTGTCTCCTAGAAAAAATTCCAACGTGAAGTGTTGGAACTATGGGCAGCCTAGTCATGTTCAAAAGGATTGTAAAGAGGAGAAAAATAAGAAGAAGAAGAACTCTTTCGATAATGATTCTTCTCATAGCGAAGTAGATGCTTTCATTGCAGCTTTGGCAACTCAGGCATCAATGATGTCTAGCTGATTGATTTTGGAGCATCTTTTCACATGACATCTCATAGAGACTGGTTCACAAAGTATGAAAAATACGATGGTGGAAAGGTGTATTTAGCAAGCGATTCATCTTTTGAAATTGTTGGTCGTGGAAGAGTCAAAATTCAATTTCCTAATGGAAGAATTAAGGAAATTGATGGCATAATGCATATACCAGGTCTAGCTCAGAATTTACTTTTTGTAAGCAAGCTAAATGATGTTGGGGTACAAGTATCATTCTCAAGCAATGGTTGCAAAATGACTAGAGGCTCGATGGTGCTAGCTAGGGGTGCTCGAATTGGTACTTTGTACAAGTTGGATGCGCTTGTTGTTCAATGTAACAGTGTCTCTGCAAAGTCACACAAGGTTGTTCATGTAGAGAAGGAGATTGAAGTCCCTATAGGGGAAAATTCTTTGGAAGTTAAAATTCCAGCAGAGAAGACTATGCTCTGGCATCAAAGGCTCGATCACATTGGTGAGAAAGGTTTAAAAGCCTTGAAAAATAAAAACCTAGTTGAGGGGCTTGAAGATTGTAACCTAGAATTTGAATTTTGTGAGCATTGTATATATGGAAAACATCATCGTGTTTCTTTTTACTCTAGTCCTCACAAATCTTTTGGTATTCTAGATTATATTCACTCTAATGTTTTTGGTCCAGTAAATGTTCCTTCATTATCGAAATCAAGATATTATGTTTATTTTATTGATGATTACTTGAGAAGGGCAACTGTATATTTTCTAAAAAGTAAATCAGAAGTGTTCAGTCGATTTAAAGAGTTCAAGAACTTGGTTGAAAATCAAATTGGTAAGAAAATTAAATGCTTAAGGACAAATAATGGTGGTGAATTCTATTATGCATATTTTGAAAGGTATTGCAAATACCATGGAATTAAAAAGCATAAAACAACACCTTACACTCCCCAGCAAAATGGAGTTGTTGAAAGGTTGAATAGGACGTTGATGGAGAAAGTGAGAAGTATGTTGAGCAATGCTGGTCTAGAGCAAAATTTTTGGGCTGAGGTTGTGGCTACAACATGTTACTTGGTAAATTGATCTCCCTCTTTGACACTTGTTGATAAAATGCTTATCGAAGCTTGCTCTAGCAAGAAGCCCTCTCTAAGACATGTTTATGTCTTTGGTTGTGATGCATATGTTTATGTGCCAAATGAGAAGAGATCTAAATTGGAGAACAAAGTTGTTAAGTGTATCTTCATTGGCTACGACATTGGTGTAAAAGGATACAAGCTTTGGAATCTCGTGACTGAAAAGGTTGTATATAGCAGAAGTGTAATCTTTCACGAGCTGAAACCTTCTTCAGTTGATCTACAATCAGGGATGAAAGAAGTCAAGGAGGAAAATGATGTTGTTGAAATTCCTCTAACACCAGAAAAAAGAGGACCAACAAATTGACAATGTACCTGAATCTAAGGAGAGTTTGAGCAGCTCTAAGAGTTCTGAAAAAGAAGGAGGTCTACACGTGAGAAGCGACAACCTGAAAGGTATGGTTTTTCCATGTTGGATGCAAACTGTGCTTATGCTTTGATTACAAACGTTGATGAGCCTAGGACTGTGAAAGAGGCAATTGAAATGCCTAATTCAAACTTTTGGTTGGAAGCCATGAATGAAGAAATGGCATCATTAGAGAAGAATGAAACTTGGATTTTGGTGCCCTTTCCTGAAGGTAGAAAAGTTGTTGGTTGTAAGTGGGTATTTAAAAATAAAATCGGTTTAGATGGCAGTGTTGAAAAGTATAAAGTGAAGTTGGTTGCAAAGGGGTATTCCCAGGTAGAGGGAATTGATTATGGAGAAATATTTTCTCTTGTAGCTAAACTGACGTCTATCAGATTTCTTTTGGCACTTGCAGCAACATATGACTTAGAGATTGAACAAATGGATGTGAAGACAACATTTCTTCATGGTGATCTTGAAGAAGAAATTTATATGTCCCAGTCTTAGCACTTTGTGGAAAAAGGTAAAGAAAATCTAGTTTGCAAGTTAAAGAAATCTCTGCATGGTTTGAAATAGTTTCCTAGAATGTGGCACCAGAAGTTTGACACATTTGTACTTTCTTCAGGATTTGTAAGATTAAAATCTAATCATTGTGTGTACTACAAGATAGAAAATGATCGAGTTCTTATTATTGCCCTATATGTTGATGACATGTTTATAGGAAATAGTAAGAATATGATTTCTGATCTAAAATCTCAATTGTCTGCAAAGTTTGAAATGAAGGATCTTGGTACAACAAGGTATATTTTGGGGATGGAAATAACTAGGGACAGAAAGAGCAAGAAGCTTTGGCTCAGCCAAAGTAAGTATATTAACACTGCTCTGGAGAGATTTGGTATGACTGATTGCAAATAGCTAGTTGTTCCAGTTTTGCAGGGAACAAAACTATTTGTTGAAGATTGTCCAAAATCTCCTACTGAGATGGAAGACATGACCAAAGTGCCTTATGCAAGTGTAGTTGGCAGTTTAATGTATACAATGGTCTACACAAGGCCAGACATTACCCAAGCAGTGGGAGTACTTAGCTGGTTTATGGAAAATCCAGGAAGACCACATTGGGATGTTGTGAAAAGAGTTTTTAGATATTTATAAGATACATCTCAGTATGCTTTGTGCTATCATGGTAACTCAACAGGATCATAGAGATCACACAACATTTGAGGCTATGTGGATTTTGATTGGGCAAGGGACATTGACAGCCAAAGATCCACCAGTGGATATATTTTCATGTTGAATGGTGGTGCAATTATTTGGATGAGAAAGCAATAGGTTGTAGTCACTCTATCCACTATTGAAGCTGAGTAAATGGCTGCAACACACACCTACAAAGAAGTTGTATGGCTTAGACATTTGTGTTCTGACATTGAGTTAAGTGTAGGGAAAATTACAATTTGTTGTGACAGTCAAAGTGCTATTTGTTTGGCACAAAATCCAACTTTTTATGCCAAAACGAAACATATTGATGTGCAGTATCATTTTGTACGAGATATGGAGGATGGAAAGGTCTGTTTAGAAAAATTAGATACTCTGGAAAATGTTGCAGATGCATTGACAAAACCAGTGAGCACAAAAAAGTACAAGTGGTGTGTTAGTTTGATGGACCTTGGAGCCCATGAATCTCAATAGTTTCTAAATGCTCTAGAGGTGCCAGTAAGATCTTCATCAAATGGGAGATTGTTGGAGACATGTGCCTCAAACTTACTGACTTGAATCTCCTGAAAGAAAAAATTTGGTGAGACACCTAGAATGTTTTAGTGACGAGCAGCTTAGTTTTGAAGGCTTGAAGTGATCAGATCGGTGAGACTAATGGTAGATCTTGCTGATGGAAGTCGTCGGTGTGACCTGAACTGTCAGTGCAAGATTCCTAACTCTCGACAATGATAGAATTCTGGCTGAAGAGTTTCGTCAGGGAGACTCTTGCCAATGGTCGTGCACAGGTCAGCATCAGGGTAACATTGGTCTTCGATAAGACCTGAGAATGTTGGACTGACACCTTTTCTCTTGTCGATGAGTCTGTTCTCGCTGGACATCGGTGTGACTCTTACCAATGTGTGTGGTCTTGATGTTCTTTTGGGACATCAAGGATACTTGGGCTATCGTTGCAACATCTCAGACAGTCGTCGATAGTGTTGGTCATGTCGATGGGCTTGAAGGCGAACTGTGATTGAACATGTGTTGACTTGGGTTGATTTCTAAGGTGTACGATGGTCATTTGAGGACTGTGTTGAGTAGGTAGTGATTGTCCAATGACTAGTAAGATTGATAGTTGCTCAACAGAGGAAACTGAACTAAACCATTTGTACAGAGAAGGAATAGATCATGGATGTTTCTATACATTACAACATACTGCAACCATTATTGGTTTGATGGTTACATGAATGATCTATTAGTGTTCTTCGTTGTATGTTGTATAAGCATTGTAATAGTGAAACATAACATAGATCAGGATTTGTTCAATGCAAAGTTGATTAGGGAAAAGTTGCTACTGTGAAATTGACATCTAAAAGTGAAGTTGGAATCTATGTATGTAATTCACTTATTGCAATACAAGGAGACTTTACTTGGTGTGTGGGTTTTTCTCTCGTAAGGGTTTTCCCACATTAAATACTGGTGTTCAATTCTCTGTATGATTTTAATTGTTTGTTTTGTTATTCCAGTAAGTATCTTTAAAAAACTATAATTTATTTTTGAACCTATAGTCTACAATATTCCTCTTAGAATTAGCATTAGGAAAGTGTTTTCGCACCTCTACTTTCCTTACATGCACCTCCACCATCTCCACTAATTTATCAGCCATGGCAGTAGCCAGTCATACAATAGCAGCTAGTACAGTCACCACCACCAGGGCCAGATCCCCATGATGCATAGATTCAACAGTTGCAACAGTAGTTACAGGTTGTGACGGCTAAGCGAGACCATGCTCGACAATAGGTATTGGCACTCGAAGCTGAGAGAGACTAGGCCCAGCAATAGAGAGATCATGAGAGATAGCTTAGGCAGACATATGATGTTCAACTAGCTTAATAGATCGGCAGGCGACAACAACTAGAGGCAATGTCTCAACAACAGTCCCAACAGGCTCAGGGATTGGTTGGACAGACGGTGTCTATACAACTATATGGTATAGTGAGGGAGGAGGTGGCATACTGATGGACATTGTACTATAGAGATGTCCTTCCATGTCGTAGGCAACCAGATTTTGAGCATCAAATCCAGGTACAATCGAGTGCTTCCACCTCAGTTAAGCAGCCAGATTAGCTAGGGCATGGTGACAGAACCAATGAGGGATAGGCCTCCTTTTGTTTTGTAGACACATTTTTGTATAGCCTAATTATTTATACAGATATACATTCATAGGCTCATTTTTGATAGCCTCGTGTACATTGTACATTTTGATGATATACTGATTCAGATATTGTACCATGATAGTCACCATTTTTTGATATATATACGAGATGATACAGATTCATGATGTGATGTGCCTTTATTTTATGCTTTATGGATGCATGTGATACAATGTGATATGTGTTATGATATGATTATGTATGAATGCAATGTGATGGATGTAATTTTATTTATGTGATATGTGATGATGATCTATGATTTATATGATATGCGATGGATGTGTTATTTTCCCTTTTCAGTATCTTTTTATGATATGCTATGGATGGATGCCATATATGATATGCTTATGCAAGATGTATGAATGGATTCATTTCTTTTTGTGTACTTTCTTATGCAATTTATGATGCTATGATGATTTGAGATGTATATAGGTGGATATATGGATAATGCAAATGTTTATGATAATGCAATGTATGCTTATGTTAAATGATATGCATGTTGATGATTCAAGTGGATGTATGATGGATGCATGATGATGTTTTTGTTGACTATCATGACAATAGGTTAGTGTGGAAAGAGGATAGAAGAATGAGATAAAATATTTTGACCATTAATTTTGAAGATTGATTCAAAAAAGTCCAATAAGTCTATGATCCACCGAGACTTTATTGGAGATGGTGATGAGAGATGGATGATTTTTTCTCATATCTTGGGATTAGGATTTTTTTTCATTCTTTATGTTTGATATAACACATAGACACGATGCATCAAGGTATTGATAGCCAGGATGGCATTGTATCTAGTGTAATGGACTTTGACTCTACAAATAGATAAGATAGTTCTTGTTCACACCTTGACATACAAAAACCTCGTCGGAATGTAGTTTAGAAGTTTTAGAATATCTTGGACCAAAGCATATGCAATAGTCAACAATCTACTCCAAACGACCTCCCTACACACAACTAAGCAAGTATGTGCCAAGATTATTTTACAAGAATATCCATAAGCACCACAAACGAAAGATAATGATTGATGCACCATCCCTTTCTCTCTAAATCATTAATACATTGTCGAGAGGTCCTCAAAATGGGTCAATAAGATAAATCATAAGAAAATATCAAAGACAAACAGTCGATGTTATCTATATCTCTTGCCAGTTTAAGATAGCTAAGGTGATCTCTGATGTTGATGTCCATTGCAAGAAAGATGCATCCTAAGACATGTTAATCAGATGGTTTGATTAGGATGAGGTGTATGATAAGTCATTGATACAAACTCCACTGACTCATTTACCTATGACCTAGACTTTAGATTTTGACACTTAGGTTCTCACTTTACGACTTACGATACTTGCTTTCTATTTGTGTTACCAAAGGTTGAAGATGATGATTGATTTATTATAGGTGAATGTTAGTGCGGGTGAAAGTGAAATGGGATGGATGGTTTTGGATTTTTTTGGAATATTTCAATGTTTTTGGTATTTTGAAAATGTTTTTGAGGCTATTTTTGATATTTTTGAAATTTTATGTGAATGTTTTGGTTTTCAATTTATTTGAGGTTGTTTGGGGTTTTTTGTTTTTCCAATGTTTTTGGTTTTTCTAAGTTTTCTGATGTATTTGTATTTTCAATTTTCAAATGTTTTTGTGTTTTCTGATTTTTGAATGTTTAGGGATTTTCTAAGTTTTAACCAAGAACCTAACCTAAAAGACTATCGTAGGGGCCTCAGGGGCTTATCAAAGATGAGCCTTGCCTACGTTATACACGCAAAAACCACGTAGTTCAACTGACTTGACTTATTGATGATGAGATATGAACACTTGATGGATTTCCAGTTTATTATGACAGACTCCTAAAGGATTGACCTAGGGTGTCTAGGGGGCACATCAATGATGGCCTTTCCTACCTTTAAGCTCAGAGACTCGTAATTCAACATGGTTCCATTTTTGGATTTTTGATGTTTTGACATTTTTAGGGATTTTGATGTGTTTTGAATGTTTTGGATTTTAGTTGTACAGGATTTTGATGTTTTTGGATATTCTAATTTTGCAAGGATTTTTTGATGAACGTTTTATGAATATTTTTGGGATTTTTGATGAGATTTCTAATAACCTTAAGATATACAAGAACCTAATCTGATCCATAACAAATTTCCCATAGCATGATGCAATAGACTACCTCAATATAGGCAAGACAAACTAACCTTAGGAATATGCCAAGTAGTACTAAAGGGGATACGATACTTCACAACATCAAGCTATGATATGAGTGCAGATGAGTGATGGAATAAATAGGATGAATGATGTGATAGATGAATGTGATGTAGAGAACTATAGGATAAAGAGCCAAAGATGGATGGAGTTTATGCAAGGCACCTATTTTTCAGGTTTTCACCAAGGTACTTGCCCAAAGTGCCATTGAAGTGGTTTTCACTAGAGGACGATTATTATTTTCTTTACTTTTTTCAATCCTTTTTCTCTTTTATTTTTGATTTTTTGATCATTTTTTAATTTTTTTGTATTTTTTCAGATTTACACCCTTCAAGCCTAGGCATAAAAATTTTTAAGATGCAAACTATTGGTTGGTTCCTGTAAGGGTTCACCTTCAGGTGTTGATAATTGATATGCTCCTAATCCATAGCTTGTTGTGATGACAAAGGGACCTAACCAGTTAGGTTCAAACATTCCTTTACTATTTTGACCTGGAAGATTTTTCTAATTCTACTTTAGGACAAGATCCCCTACGTGGAAAGATTGACACTTGATCTTCTTGTTATAGCTTTGTTTTAGTCGGTTTTGGTATACTTGCAAGTGATTAAGGGCATCAAGATGACTCTTATCCAAGAATTCTAGCTCATTTAGTCAAGATAGCTTGTATTCTTCATCAATGATTAGGTTTTGCAATGAGACTCACAATGACAGAAGCTTGACCTCAATAGGTAGGATGGCTTCTAATCCATAGACCAAGGAGAATGGGGTTACACTTGTAGGTGTGCAAATACTAGTTTAATAGGCCCATAGGATGAGATTTAACTACAGATGTCAGTCACGACCAGTTTCATTGACCATTTTCTTTAGGATCTTTAGGATGGTCTTGTTTGTAGCCTCAGCTTGATCATTTCCCTAGGGGTAATATGAGGTAGAGAATCAATGATGGATTTCGAATCTTTGACATAGCTCTTTCACATCCTGATTCTTGAAAGGTGTTCCATTGTCTAAGTAAGGGCTTGTGGAACACTGTAACAACAAAAGAGGTAATTCAGGATAAACTTAGTAATTTGCTTCTTTGTTATGTAGGTCATAGGAATGGCTTTGACTCACTTGGTAAAGTAATCAATGGCCATTACAATGAACTTGTGGCAATTAGATGAGGTTGAAGTAATATTTCCTTTGAGGTCAAGCCCCCACTGTGAGAAAGGCCAAGGTTTAATCATTGATTGCAACTCCTAAGCTAAAGCATGAATAAGATCTCCATGTTTTTGACACTAGACACACTTCTGCACATATTGATGGGCTTCTCTTTCCATGGTTGGCCATTAATACCCCATCCTCAATAGTCTCTTAGCTAAAGCCATACCACTAGAATGGGAACCACATATGTCATTGTGTACTTTTGTTAAGGAAATTAAAGCTTCCTCTTGGTTAATACATTGTAGTAATGTCCCCTTGATGCTTCGGCGGTATAAGGTATCACTTAGGATCACAAATTGAGATATCTTTTTAACAAAGGTCTTTTTAAGGTTAGAGGTGATATTGGATGGGAGGGTTCCTCTACTTAGGTAGGTGAATATGTCATGGTACCATGGGGATCCAGTACCAATGATGACACACACAAATTCTGATTTTGGGATTTCAAAATTTGGTACTAGAAATTGTTCTTCCAAGAATTTGCATTGCAGGACATTGTTTGGCATGTCTAACAATGATTCGATTGTTGCCATAGCATCTATTGCTCAGTTTTTCATGTGAGGAATCTCATCAAAAGTTATATCTATGAAAAGGTCCTTGAGACTCTCTACCATCTTCTTGTAAGGAGTGAGACTGTCATCCTTAATTTGATAATTGTTATTAACTTGGTTGATAACCAACTGCAATTCTCCATAGACTTTCAACTCTTGTATCTGCCATTGAACCACTATCCTTAACCCTGTGATCAAAGCTTCATACTCTGCAATGTTGTTAGTACACAAAAATGATAGCTTGTATGACTTTGGGATGCAATCACCTTGAGGGGTGATAAAAAGAATACCCACCCCTGATCCATGTTGGGTGAACGATCCAACAAAGTAAATTTTCCATTGATCTACTGCATTAATAAGGAACACGGATTCATCAGTGAATTAAGATATCAATGGATTCTCTACATAGATAGGTGCTTCATCCAATTGGTCTGAGATCACTTGTCCCTTGATTTCCTTGCACTCCATGTACTATATGTCAAATTCAGTCAAGATCTTACCCATTTAGCCATTTTCCCTGTGGGAGTTGCTTTGGATAATAGGTATTTCAATGGGTTGATCTTTGCAATAAGCTTGATTTGATGTGACAACATGTAGTGTTCGAACTTTTGTGAAGCAAAAACCACTGCTAAGAATGCTTTCTCAATGGATGAATAGTTCATTTCATAGCCCACAAGTTCTTGTTGATGTAATAGATAGCTCTTTCTTTTCCATTTTCAACATGTTGTGCTAGAATAGCACCTAGTGCTGCTAATGTTGCTAAGATATACAGGATCAATGGTTTGTTTGGTATTGGTGGCATGAGCACTAGAGGTGTCAATAAGTAGTCCTTGATCTACTAGAAATATTTAGCACACTTCTCATCCCACTTGTAAGTTATTCATTTATGGAGAAGATGCGAGAAAGGGTGAATTTTGTTTGATAATTGCGCTATGAACCTTTTTATGGACTACAATCTTCCTTGTAACCCTCTCATCCCCTTCAACGTTTGTGGTGGTTCCATGTCTAGGATAGCTTTCAATTTTTTTGGATCAATTTTTATCCCTCTTTGTGATATAATATAGCCAAGAAGCTTCCTTGATGTAACCCCAAAGACACACTTTTTTGGATTTGGTCGTACTTTATACTCTTCAATATTTTCAAAGATGGGTCCCAATACCTCTATGTGCTCACTCCTTTTCTTTGACTTGGCCAAAATATCATCCACATAATCTTCAACTATTTTTTGGATCATGTCATGAAATATGAGGGTCATTGCTCTTTGATAGGTTGCTCCTACATTCTTCAGCCCAAATGGCATCATGTTCCAGCAATATGTCCCCCATGGATAAGTGAATGTAGTTTTGTGTTGATTCTCCTTGGCAATCATGATTTGTTTATAGCCTGAAAAATAGTCCATGAGTGAAAGCATTTCATGCCCAACTGTTAAATCCATGATGATGTCGATGTTAGGAAGAGGGAAATCATCCTTTGGGCATGCTTTGTTTAGATCTCTGAAATCAGTATAGATTTTGATGCCCCCAGTGGGTTTGGAGACTGGTACCAAGTTTGAAACCCACTCAGGATAATCTATAAATTGGATGAATCCAACATCAAGAAGCTTTTGTAACTCAAGTTTCACTAAGAGTGTTATCTGAGGGTGCATCTTCCTTAATTTTTTCTTCACTGGTTTAGTTTCAAGATAGACTGCTAAATGATGCACAACTACTTCTAGATCGAGCTCTGGCATATCTATGTATGACCATGCAAAGTTAGTTCTTCGCTCTTTTAGGAACGCTGCTAGGTTCTTTTGTTCTTCATCCAATAAGGATTCGGCATAGAAAGTAATCTTTAGTGCCTCTTTTGTTCCTACATTCACTAGGGTGGCCTTTTTTGCTAGTACTATTGATTTCTTTGGATGCATTGCACTAAGGTGGAGATTGAATCTCTCATCCTTAGGCACCTCAAAGAGGTTTTCACCCTTGGATATGTCCTTTTTTTACTATTTCAGGATCAAAAAGTTTCACGGTGTGGTTTTCACTTAAAGATCTGCATGTTAGTTGCATGTTATCCATTTTGTGACTAAATTATTCAATTGTCTCCCCATAGTACGCCCTTATGTATAGCTCTATGTTAAAACCAAGCGTGTGATCTGCCCATGGTAAGTTGTTGTGGAGTCCTATGAATTCTGAAATTGCTTCATTACTTTCGAATAAATCTAGAATTTGTGGTCCTTGTTGGTCTCCATCAATGAGTTGTGGATATACTAGGCTTATCTCAAAGGTTTGATCATTTGGGGTGAAAGATGTTGTGCATATCATGAAGAGAGATTTATTCTTAAATAGGTTAGCAACATCAAGGGGGAAGTCGTCTAGGGTAGTATCATGTGATTTTGGTTACCAAGAGGAAGCCTCAACCCATTTAGCGGAAGTACCTTTTCCAATAAGGGTAACCTTGCTAGTAGTACATCCTAAGTCGAGATTCTTTGGTCATTTCTCATGAACGATGGGTTCTAGAAAGTCATTGTCATGTTGTCCTAGTTTCTCATTTTTGTTGTATCCCCAACTCTTCATTAGTTGCAAGCCTTTTTTGTCATCTTCCATGGGAAAAACAAGGACGGTTCATTCATCTTGATACAACAGTTGAGATACATCTTCCTCATTGACATCTTCTTTGTTCAAATCCCCCCACTTGGTGAAGGTATTTTTTATTGTTTCAAGGATGTTATTGCTAGGTGTGGGTTTCCCATGAGATTTAAGAGAAAGAGGCAACTCCCCCAACACAAAAGTATCCTTTGTTATTTTATAGTTTCCACAACCATCATCTTAGATCACTGCTTTGATATCAAGAATGTTTTGCACAACGAGCATTTTTGCTTCTAAGGTAGGTGCAAGGGATGAAGGGTCAACAAATGAGGAAGATAGTGTAGGTCCTTAATAATTTGTAGGAATATAGGGTATATTGTAAAAATTGGCCTCAAGGTTCTTGCAATAGTAAAAAGGCTCAGGATCTCCATGGATGGTAACTTTGCTACCCTCAAAAGGAAATTTTACACATTGATGGTAGGTCGAAGCTACAAATTTTAGGGCATGGATCCATGGTCAGACAAGTAGGATGGTGTAGGGGAGATCAAGATCTAACACTTGGCATGTAGTCTCTGCAATGACAAGTCCCACTTGGATGGGTAATATGATGATGCCTTGCAATACCCACTCTTGATCATCATATGCTCTGATGGTGGTACTCTTTTCTTTCTCAATAGTATCCTTTGAATGGCCCAATTTCTTGATCAACTAAAGGGTGCAAATGTTCAAACAAACACCTCCATCTACTAAGACTCTTTTAACCTTGTTCTTATCAATAATGTCCTCAAGGTGCAAAGCACGATTATGAGATGGTTGTGATGGTAGGTCTTGCTTTGAAAAGGTGAGAAGATGATTACTGATATGCCCTACAATAGCTTGAAACTATTTTGTATCAATATCCTCGGGGACAGATGATGAAGATAAATCCTTCTCTAAGATTTCCCTATGTGTGGGGGATAGCCTCAATAGTTCTAAGATAGAAATCTGTGCAGAGGTCTTCTTAACCTGCTCTAGGAGACTGTACTTGCTAGGGTTTGATGTTGGAAATGTAGGTTATGCCCTAGGTTGAGATGACACTCAATGGATGGTGACCTTTCCATCTCGCATGGCGACTCCACACTCCATACTAGGCCCCTTGATGGTGACGACACCGATGACACTATCAAAAGAAATGACTATATTAGAATAGGTATATTGTATGTTTGTGTAATCCTTAGCTTTCCAGTGTTGTTTCCTTTGCTATGATCGGGCATAGGGTTATTGTATATTTTAAGATCTTGGTTTCCGTCTAGTACTTCAACAGATATGTCTTCACTCTCGATAAGATCTTGGATAATATTCTTGAGCATCATACAATTTGATGTTTTGTGTCCTTTGATTTTTTGAAAGTCACAAAGATCTTCTTCATTGTACCAGGGTGGTTTATCCTGTGGTTCTTGGTAGTTTTCAAAATTGGGAAGCGTTATCAAGTTTGACTCTACCAATTTCTTCATGATGGTTTCAATAGGTTCCAACAATTGTGTGTATTTTCATTTCAGATAGTTATTTTTGTTTGGTGTTCACCGTTGTTGCGTGTTGGTGTTGTTGACTTGATTGTTTTGTGGTGGTGTTGGTTGTTGTATTGTTGGTTGAATGTTAGCTATCTGATTGTTGTTTGGTCTAGGAGCACTTAGGACTACCTTAGCATCTTCCACATCATCATTTGTTACATTCTTGTTCTTGGCCCAAACACGAGGCTTGTTGTTTGAACTAGTTGATGGGCAGTTGCCTTTGTAGGTTTGAGTATTTCCCTGTGAGATTAGAGCTCTCTTGATTTAAGGGCTCTAGGGGAAAGCTCATCATAAGAGGTAATGCACTACATTTTTAAGTTGAAGGATAGATCTGGATCTAAATTTTCTATGATAATCCCCACTTGTTGTTCATCAGGAATGGGCCACTTGCTCTTACTGGCTCTTTGTCTCCACCGTTGCAAGAAATTGGTGAAATATTCTCCTTTGTTTTGTTTGAGTGTGTACAACTCTTCTAGGCTTACATCCATGTCAAGATTAAAGGAGAAGTGATCTATGAATTTATCAATGATTTATTGGAAGGTTTTGATTCTAGGAGGTAATTGAGAAAACTAGTTCATGGTCGGCCCTGTTAAGCCTCGTTTAAAGAGGAACATCAAATAGGACTCATCGTAGGTGACCTCCATACACATGGCGTTAAACTCTTTGGCATGGTCTACATGACTGCCTCTCCCTTTGTAGTTATCAAATTTTGGGACTTCAAAACTGGGAGGGAATGGTACCATTGCGATGTTTCGATCGAATGGATATGGGCATAAGTTTTGCGTATGGGGTTTCTTCATTTTTCCCATTTAGATATCCTGTAGTTCTTGTGTTAACACCTTAAGTTGTGATGTGACATCATCTTGTGGGTTCGGTGGAGGAACATATGGTGTAAAGGTGTATGAATTATATGCGTGATTATAATAGATGAGGTGTTGTATGGTGTGTATGGTGACATAGGATATTGCAGACGTGATTATGGTGGAGGCGTATATGTTCCTAGCATGTTTGGATTGATGATGTTTTGTTGAGGATTATAGTAGGAACCTTGGTGTTGTTGTTGTTGGGCATACTATTGAGCTAGTAAGGCTTGTTGTTGTTGGGGATATTGTTGAGCTAGTAAGGCTTGTTGTTGTTGTTGTGTTGCTAAGGCTGCTTGATGTTGTTGTTGTTGTTGTGCTACTAAGGCTGCTTGATGTTGTTTCCATTGTTGTTGTGTTGTCAAGGCTATTTGTTGTTGTTGTTGTGTTGCTAGGGTTTCTTTTTGTTATTGTTGATGTTATTGTGTTGCTAGGGATTCTTGATGTTATTGTTGTTGTTTTTGTGTTGCTAGCGCTGCTTGTTGTTTCTGATATTAGACAGCTTGTTGATCAGCTTGTTGTGCTTGTTGTAAGGATAGAGCATGTGCTTGTAATGTGGGATCGGTTGGTTGTTGGGACATCTATGATGGGTTGATGTTTTGTGCAAGTTGTGAGTTGTTGATAAGAGGTTGGGGGTTCCCTTGGTTTAACATTCCTTGCAAGATGCTGGATTGAGATGGAAGAATGTAATTTTGAGGTCACATTTGATTTTTCATGATGAGGGGGACCATGGGGAAAGATGATGATGGTACCGTCAGGTATTGCAATGGTAACGATACATTAGGACCTTGATTCCATTGATTGAAAGGATTCCCTTGATCGATGTTTTGGGGATTTCCTTGTGTCTGGGATGTGGTCAAGGTATTACCTTGGTTGATGGGGTTCATGACCAAGGGGTTATTTTGAATTGGGTTGGTGATGGATGGGATGGATGTGTTTTGTGAAACCAATAGTGTGGATGAACCAATTGGGGGATTGGATAGAGATGTCCCTATTTGTGTTAAGGGTTGACTTTGTGTTAGGGTGTTGGCATACCCCTATTGGTCTATTTGAGACACTTAGCCTATACTACCTTGTGGGATTTTGGGCACACTTGTAGTACTTGTGGGGATGGATGAAGATGGGTGACCTCGATAGGTTGAGGTTGTCAAGGATTCATGAAGTGTAAGTGGTTTATTTTGATGTAAGGGGTGTTCAGGGATGGGGGGAACACCAAAGGCAGGTTTCCAAGTGATGGTTTGAGAAGGATTGGTGTTGAGGGTACCCACAAGTGTGTTTCTTTCAAATGGAAGAGTATGGCCAAAGTCCTTAGCAAGACTAGCTGCAATACTAGGAATGGGTGTTTGATTTAGCCCTAATTATGGAGTTTTTTGAATAGTGGATGAAGTCAAGCCTTGTGTCAATGATTGGACAACAAACGATGGGGAAACTGGAGCCATGTTTTCTAGGATTTGTTGTTCTTGTTTGTACTCCATGATTTCTTCCTTAGTAAGTCCAAATGGGTTGTTCGTAGTGTCTTCCATCTCATATGGCCCTGATGGAGACGAGGGTTGTTGTGATGGGGTAACTTGACTTCTTGGATCAAATTCTTGAGGATTGAGATCACTTGAGGTGAATGTGACTTTGGTTTTCTCCATGTTTCTCTTGTGTTGTGATCTTGTCTTTACCATAAATTTTGGGTTAACTATGGGAGAGTTGTGTTGAGATTTATAATGTTTAAACTCTCTAGTTGACTCAAATCTAGGTAGAAGGGATGCTCTAATTCATTTTGGAGCAATGGTTAAAATGGGAGGTGAAAAGATTAATGATGTGGGGAGTGATCTTTGCAATCATTTTGGGACAACACATTTGACTTAGAGTATGATGTTTGACATTTGGATAAAGGATATTTGTGAACTTGTGAATCTTTAGGGTATACTTGTGACCTTCAAGATAAACAAGTTCAAAGATGATAACTAAATTAACCAAATGCATGGAAAAATATTCATTTCACATACAAAGTAGCTAAGTTAAGGGTTGTTTTAATAGATGCCCAAGTCCAAAAGTGTTGGTGTGTTCAAAATTTTTGCAAAGTTTGGTGAAGTGAAATTTGGATTTTGATAAGGGGTGGATGAAATTTTTGACCCAATGGTGACTTAGAGTGAACCTTTGTTTTCAAAGACCAAGGTGGTGAGAAACATGATAGACCTCTAAATCTTTCAAATCCTATGGTCAAGGAGAAGTTTTTGTGAAATGTGTAGATCTGGTTCATTCATGAAATAGTGTAGAAAACATCTCCTTAGTGATTTATCTTGGTTGCAGTATTGCCTTAAGATACATCTTCTAATATACTTTGAACTATGATGTCTAAGTTTGAAATAGCGACATGTAGACCTTCTTTATGGGATTTTGATTTTGCAAGAGATCATTTATGTCAAGCCTAAGACCAATGTTGGACTTTAAATGCGGGGTTCATATTGGGCATACATTTTAAGATCATTCATTGAAATACATCTATAAAAGTTCCTTTCCAAAATGTTTCTATTGCGGTAAAGACTCACAAGGTGCCTCTTGACAAATTTTTGACTATGACATCTAAGTTTGAAGTGATGGAATGTAGACCTTATCTTGGGGATTTTAATTTTGCAAGAGATCATTTAGAGAAACACAAGATTGTGAAAAAGATGATATTTATTGCCATGAGGGAGGTGGTAATATGGGCCTTCCGACCATAATATCAGCTTGTTCCTCTTGTTTGTCTAAGATTTATGTTGTGTTTCTCCACTAAGTGGGTGTTTCCTTTATTTCAAAAGTGAACCTTCTCAAACTACTAATTATATCAGTTTGTTCTCCCTCAATTAGTTCAAATTTTGGTTGAATGATAGTGGGCATAAGGTTAGGTTGTTCAATCAGAGTGATTAAACGCCAAATGGTCATGCGGGGTTCAATTTTTCAATTTATCTTGCTTAAATGAGTTTCTTTCTACCACAAACACTTCGTCTTGCTTAAGTTTCAAACTAAATGTCTATGTCAAAAATATCATAAATTTCACAAAGTCCATTTTGTGAAAAGGATGAAGTTAAAGGCATAGTTACCTAGTTTTACTTTGGGAAGTATGGATTGAGATGTAAACAAAAATATTTAGAAGTCTCTAAGAATAAATCCTTAGGACAAGCATCAATATCAAGGTTTTGTCAAAAGGTATCCATACTTAGACCAAAGGGTTTGAAATTTTGAAAAGACTTGTTGATGTTTGTTTGCATTTGTTTTGGAACCATGCAAGTGTTAAACTGAATCACAAGCATTAACAATCCTAGATAGGTGTGTATTGCTTAGTAGGCTTACCATCATCCCCTAAGAGATGATTAATTTGTGAAGATGAAATTGACAAACAGGCTATGTCAAGGAAATGTAATGTCTTGGCATGCCAAGAAAAGAAGTCCCTTCCCCATTTGCTTTATTTCCTCAATAAAAAACCAGACATGATAAGTAAATTCTTGGAGCGGTGCTACTCCAATGCACTACCTTAAAGTACACTTTAGGGGAAATGGCGAGCAACTAATAACAAGGTTCATAATTTGGAATTTCGAGATAAACCAGTGTTATGCACGCGATGAATTCACTCAATGAAGAGGACTCCTAGCCCTTAGAAATATCTAAGGGTTCTGATGTATCACATAGATACTAGAGGAGATGATCATCGGTATAGTGTAACTACACTAGCTGGTCGATGACTTTCGTCATGCCAAATATTTATATCGCAAACTAAAATGAAAGCACTACTTGGGTTGTTCCCTCTCATAAGTTGGAAGGTAGGCCCACTAAAGGTAACACATGTTTTTTCAAAGCGTAAAATGATTTTCATCACCCAAGTTTGCTAATAGGTGCAAGGGGAGAGGATTAGCGCTTCCAAGTTCAGAAAAAGTATACTTATGTGTTTCTCTTCGCCCAAAATCACATGAAGTGCAAGGGGAGTGGATACACACAACAAGCCTACTCAAACAATTCAAACACATGTTCATTTTAATCCATCATAGAAAAATGAATTTGTTTTAAACACCAATTTGAAGTGTGAAGATTGTGTTGTCAATTTTAAAACAAGAAGCAAAATGATGTGAGGGATAAGTTTTAACCAATTTGAAAATTCATTTTAAAGCCCAAAATGAAATCTAGTTTGGTCCTAAAATGTGAAATAAAGCATCATAAATGGGTTATAATTGCCCCATGAGTGTCGAAACACTTTTTTACAATTATAAAATTAAATGATGACATGCTCCTTTACTTCAAATTTCATTGTCCAAACCTACAAAACTAGTTAGCCTAAAAAGACAAAAGCTAGAAGTTAGTGACATGTTAAAACACAAATAAAATCAAAAATTTAAAGCACATGCTAAAATTCAATCACTATTTTTGCTTACCAGTAAAAAAGTGTCACTATAATTCAAATGAGCATCGCCCTGGTGAGAAAAAACATCGCTCTATAATAAAATAGAGATGACGATAGCATCATTATTTGGTGGTGTCGCCATTTTCAAATCCTTGATACCTCTAAAAAGTATTAGCATCGCAATTTGTTTTAATCAACGTTGGTGATTTAATTAGGCGTCGCTATATCTACTGAAAAGAGCATCGTTGTATGTGCTAAAAAGAGTGTCGCTATATGGCGACGCCTGAAAAATGTGTCATTGTAATCTCCAAGAGTGTTGATGTATTTGTAAAATTAGAAAAATAGGCTTCGAGAGAAAAAATCATTAAATGTGATCGGTTCTACCCTCCTTCTAGTGCCAAAATGGGACCAATGACATTACACCCGATCCATACGAATTTGACGCATATTTAATCCACTATATATCAATCTCAATAAGATCATCCAATATAAACTAAACTAAGAATCCATTAAAACTGACATATTAAATTATGAAAGCTTCAAAAACACCTATTCTAATCCATTGAAACTTATCCTATTGGGGGAGTAGTGTCACATTGAAGTGGAATGGCGACCCTTTCTCAATCCCATAGATAATGAGCTTGTTTCAATCATTTTTTTTTAAGAGAATTGATGAAAACGATGAAAGATGTGTGATAAAACATGATTTAAATGCTAAATTAACATGATGAATGCTAAGATGATCAATATGGGTGTATGCAAATCTACTATAAATGTATGCAAGCTTCAAAAGATTAAAACCCTAATTACAAAATATGCTAAATGTATGCACCTATGTTATCATGGAAGCCATTAATTGATGTTTTAAGCTAATGATGCAAGTAAATTAAGCTAAAAAGATGCTAAATAAGTGTTAAATATGAGTGCAAGTGAAAGTGATTTTAACAACATAAGTTTGCTCTTAAAAGACGGATCCATTTGTCTCCAAATAGTGACCTATTTATAGGAGGACAAATGAGAAATGAAGGTTTGAGAATAAAAAAGTTAATCAATGGTCAAAATTGGAGGAAAGATGAAACATGGATCAAGGATTCTCATCAATGGATGAGAATCAATGATCACATGGATCAAGAAAAGAATTAAGGGTTCATATTCTTCCAAACAAACACTTTCAAAACTTGCACAAGAAGTTGTGTTGAAAGTTTGTTGTAAGGAGGAATATTGCTTTTTTCAAATGAGTGAAGAAAGAGAATATTCTCAACGAATATTCTTATGGGTGAGGAAAATTAGATATTTAGTTAATTAAAACCAAATTAAATTGTGCAAAGGGGAAGGAATATTACAAGAGTATTTTTTTTAGAGGAATGTGCAAAGGAGGAATATTCCCTTGCAAGTGGGAGAATTAGATTTAATTCATAATTTGATAATTGAATAAAGTTTCAATTATACAAATAAGGAGAATTAGATGATATTTTCACTAAATAAAATGATTTAATGAAAAGGGGAAAGCAAGAAGATATTTAATTAAATAACTTAGGGTTATTTAATTAAATAAGAGGATTTAGGGATTTAAATTAAATAACTCGATGTATTTAATTTAATAAGATGAAATGTTAGCATGAAAGGGGGTGAATTAACTCGATTAGAATAATTAGCTTAATAGATGCAAATGATGCAATTAATTAAATAGCTAGGAAAATTTAATCAATTAAGTGAAAAGAGGATGGATTTTAGGATGAAACGGTGTTAGTATACTTGATTCGAGTGCATGATATCATTTAGGACATTTTTAAGTGTCTACAATACCATCAAATTTATGAATGTTTATTCTTGGTAGGTATAATTGTTGACCGTAGAAAGGTTCTCCTATCTGTTGATTTGGTTTATTAAGGTTTCCACCTTGATGATTTTGTTGGGACTTTAATTTTGATAATTAAAAAGAAAAAGAAAAAAAAAACATTCTTAAACCTATTTAAACCCTCATTGAAGGATTTTACAAATGGGTCAAACAATTTATCTTTAATGAAATGTATCGTTGTTTCATGTCCTTGTGGAATTATTTCGTCAATTTTAGGTAGTGGAAAATTAAATGAGTTCTTAGATTTTGTATGAGTAGAAAGGTCCTCTAATCCTAAAGATGACATGGCTTTAAGTATGTTTTTATTTTAATATTTATTGAGGTAGGAAAGTATTTGGTGTGAGAGAGAATTTGATGTTTTTATTTGGACCAAACTTTGACCACTAAATTAAGGAACATATTTTACATCTAATAATATTTTTTTTTAAGAAAAAAGGAATTTCTCCTATAGATTATATTATATAAATAAAGTATTACAAAAATTGCTCGGGCCAAAGAATGTATGTCTCATATGAAAAGCTTTTTATATTGACATATACAAAAAATTGCTAGAGATTTACATAATTACAATTGATTTCAAGCAACTTCAACAAAATACTTCCAAACTGGCATAGATTTTCAAATTATATTCAAACCCTATCACTATTTGTCATAGAATTCTCATCATGCCCCTCCTAAAGTGGGTCATCCTCATCATTTGCATGACCTGAGATCAACAACTGAGGAGGAGTGTTTACATTGTGATGATTGCGATGAGAATGGAGAAATGAAATGGAAAAATACCTATCCTTTATTCCCTATACCAGCTAAATACTAATTCTTCAGAGTGTGTATCCAATACCCTGTATAGGTTTCTTTCATATTTTAATTGCAAAGCTAGCTTAATTGCATCATATAAAGTCACAAAAACTCTCTTGTGCTTCAAATAAGATCCTGGAAACAGACCCCCTACCAAACCCTTCCCCTTATCAAAATCATACTTTTGTACATTGCATAACAAACTATTGGCTCCCAGAAACTGGCCATGAACCACTACATCCACTATCACCTCAAGATAATATTTTTTTTCATAAGATCAAGGACATTAGATGCAAAGATAGACAGTACCTAGGATGAAAAGATGACTCTTAGAGCTTGGGGTCGATATATATATATATATATATATATATATATATCTTCACCAAGAATGGTTTGAATGCATTCTACCACACTTTGGAAATAGACATTAAAAACTTGGCCCAATTTTGCATTTGATAGGTAAACATTGAAGGGTTGTTCCCAATTTTGTACATGAAATGGTACTATGAGGTTCTTTGGTTGATAACCCGTAATTTGGCAGCTAATTTGAAACCTAGATACTGAGAGAAAGCACCACCCTGATATGCAACCTTCTAAAATATGAAACTAACGAACAAGCTACACTAAAGATCATTGAGTGAGAAGGTGTTGATTAATTCCCTTTTAATCCCATAGCCTGACTTGAAAACCAATGAAAAGTTGTTGATTGACATTTTATTAATTATTTCTATCATATCAAAGCATGCGAGTGAAGATTTGGCACATTTTATATAAATTTGAGATCTTTTAAAATGTGATTTGGCAATATCAATTAATAAGCCACCAACCTTAATTAATGATCTTGTAGCCATATAAGTGCCAAAGAAGTAGGTCACCACTAGCCTACAATAGTTGGGAGGACTTGGAGGAGAAATTTGGCGAAATTGTGGGAAGTGCTCCTAGGCTCAATATAAATGTTATTTGATATGTGACGTGTACCTCTTCCATCCAGAGCATGTCATGATTTGGCACAATTATTCATGGCTTAAATAATTTGAAATATGCATTAACAACATAAATAATAGAGCCTTCGAGCTTGAAAGATTAATGATCCTACAAGAAAAATGAAGTTAGTACCATAAATTTATTATAGCTTGATGTATGACATTTTCCACCACCATTCCACACGGAGTGAAAAGACTTGCAGGTTAAAGCTGGCGGAATTGTGGGCCGGTGAACATTAATGCATTTGATTTGTAATGAATTTCATGTCCATTTGGACTATTTTTGAATAATCTGATGTTGGAAATCTTACCATAGATATGATTTATCCTTTAAGTATGATTTGTACCATGTTCTTAATGCAACCCTTACCACATTTTTTAAATATGTTATCATATGCCACAAATTAATTAATCATTTTATGTGTGACATTTTCTCCCACCATTCGGCAAAAGTTGAATGAAATTCTAGATGTAGGTTGGTGGAATTGCAAGGAGGCGCTATATTAGAAATTTTGTTATGTGACACATGCCTCCACCAACATGACCTTCCTTCTACCATTATCCTACATTTTGAATGTGTTGACCCATATTGTGCTACCTTTGTGAATCAATTTCCTAAAGCTAACTTGTCTGCCTTTCCCCGCCATTTCGCAGTAACTAAGAATGCTTCCTAATGGTAGCTGGAAAAATTGTGGGAACATCTCCAGAGCCTTGCTAATAATAAATTTTAAAGAACTAATCCACCTATTTTTTTATAACCTTTTCAAAAATGTATTTTTTTAAAAAGAATTCCAAAAATTGCAACTTATAGAGGAAATTAATGAAAGTTTTGACTAAGCTTTGACCACTAAATTAAAGAACTTATTTTATTTGTAATAGTAAATTATTTTTTAATATGTAAGATAATTGAATTCTATTTATTTAACAAAAAGTTACATTTTGGTTGCCTAACATGTTTCAAAGCTTCATCAGAGCTTCCATCAAAAATATAGTTTTATCGTTCTTTTTTATTATGGTTGTGCAGAGCCTTGACCAGAGCCCCATTTCATCCCAAAAATCCTCATAGGACATATACTTCCCTTTCCCTTAACATGCAATATGGCCTTACAAGTCCCAAATTTAGTACATTTAAAAAATGATTTCTTTAGACAAAAATCCAAGCACCATAGGATAGAAAACACATACTGCCACCGCTACCCATCAACCATTTCTTGTAAGAGGGTGATGAAGTATCTGACCCATTTGAAGTTCTGCACTGGTTCTAAATATAAAATTCACTTAAGGAAATTCACACCCCCCAAAGCCCTAGCTCAGTGGCTCCATAACTCCACCCCTTTGACATCTAGTAGGAAAGAGTAATGCCTGACTTCCATGTCAGGAATGAATAACAATCTCAACTCCTTTGGCATTAAAATTTATATCCTCAACTAAGCCATGGTGATTATATCTTCATCACCCAAAAAGTTAGGTTTAATTAACAACCTTTCCATAGCCAACACCATTCCTTTTGATGTTTGTAAATCCAATAGCATTACCACAAACAATGATGTTATATATGGGTTTACCCTATATCTTTCATGTGCAACCATAAACTTGTGCCCAAAAACTAATTTGATTACCTCCAACGCTATAAATTCATCCACCACAAACTAAGACTTGATTCTAAGCTTCGAAATTAACCTTAGGAAGGCCATTTTCCTTTTAAGATTAGTTAATCTGATGGGAGTGTCCATGTCATAGCCTTCTATGTGATTGCCAAGTCGTTGATTGATGGGAGCAGTCTATTCTTTCCATACTTAACAACCCAATATTTGTGTCAATATTAATGGCATAATGATAACTTGGCTATCATACTTTGAAGTGGTTCTTCTATTGATGCCTTAACAACTTGGTTTGCATGATTTTTATTAAATATAATCCTCACAAATTCTTATTTAATTTTCTTATTTCAAATTCTGAGTCTAGCCAACCGTGATTACCACCTATTGTCTACGATGATGTTGATCTATCTACTACCAAGTGGATTTCAAGTGAGTAGACATGACAAATGTTAAATGCAATTTGCTTAGGTTCTCCATCTCCCAATGATTAAGAATTTGGTTTGGAACTCCATGATAAATTCCTATGTAGAGATTATATTTTTATACCAAATTTAGCTCTGCCAGTTGCTTCTAACACAATTTTAATCATGACAATCGCTACCAGTGCCCCATTTCACTTGTCTCTTAGCCACACTCCCATATTATTACTCTATTTTCCAAGCCACTGAACCCCACGAGCCCGATCATCTTCTAGCCTAACAAACAACATTTCCCATCATTTTTTATTTTTGAACTCCATTGTTGTGTATAGATTATGTTACTTGATTACTAGTCTCCTTTCCCCTTATTACACAAAATTTTGATTACTTGTTGTGTTGTACTTCTTTTTTAAATATTCCTTACACACCTTTATTAGCTAACTTGTCAGCCTCCCTATTGCTCTCCCTATATGTATGATTGATAAAGAAATTGTTAAAGAATTTTATGTTCTGCATAACTTCATCTAGCAAAGATTGAAGCTTCCAATTGTGAACCTTCCCCGATTTTACTGCATTAACTACCAACATAAAATCCCCTTCTATTTCCAAATTTTCCACCTTTAGTTCATGACAGAGTTTGAGACCATAATTCAAAGCCTAAAAATTGACATTATTATTTGTTCCACTAGGAAGAGGTGTCAAAATGATACCAATCATATTACCCCCCTATTCCCTTATAATACATCTTGTTGCTAAGGGCCCATGATTACCCCTTGCAGCCTCATGAAAGTTTTACTTGTACCAACCATAAATGGGTGTTTTCTAGATTGATTTAGCTCTGCTTGATTGGGTTTTTTATCCTCCTCTGCCTCAAAAGGTAGGTATCTGTAGTCTAAACCATTATTTCCTCATACTTGCATCCCATTCAGTGAAGCCGGTGTTACTTTAATTCTACCCTCTAACCCTACCATTTAAAATATTGTTGCTTCTAGCTTATTTAGGAAAGAGGACAAGCTCAATTTCTTATCTTGAAACACCCTTCTATTTATTTCCTTCCAAACCTCCTATAGTAGCATAGATGGGATAATAATCCACAAGCTTGCAAACATGGTTGATCTATTTATTAGTGACCAAGCTTGAAATAAGCTTAGAATGTCATTAGGTAGGGCACTCTTCCAACCTAGTTTTGCACATAACCATTTCCAGTATTCCTATGTGAATGTGAAACCAAGTAATAGATGGTTCGCTGACTTTTCTTTCCTTTTGCAAAGAACACGTCTTGAGGGCCCATGATATACCAATTTTTGTGAATTTTTCTGTTGTCAAGATTTTGTTTTGCAAGGATGCCTATGTGAAGGTTCCATCCTTTGGAAGACATTGTTTGTTCCAACAAAGTTTCACTGCAGTTGTGTTAATTCCTTTTCCTCCCTTTCCAACATTATGTAGTCGTCCTTTGTATTGTATTGCCTTGATATGTGACCATTCTATACTCGTTCGTCCCTACATTCTCATATGTGAATAATTTTTCCTTTTAAAGTTACCTCAATTTTTTTTGCTAATCTGCTAGGAAGTCCTAAAGTTCTCACATCCTTCCAATGTCACTCACCGATCCATTGCAATATGTCTCTTGTAAGTAGTTCCTAACATCTGACCCCCATCTTTGTGTGGTTGATATCTTTAACTATTACAATTCTAATCTTTTACCTAAGCTTGGATGTCCTCCCCACAATTCCTCCCAAAAGAGGGTTGTACTTCCATCCTTGATGTCCCAAGTTAGATAATTCATGATAAGTGAATGATAATTACTCATGGAATTCCATATTCTCGATATAGAGGGTATAGGTCTAGAGGTTAGTATGCTCTATTCTCCTTCATCAAGATACTTATTCTGTAATATCCTTACCCATTTCATATTTTAATTTGTGTACATTTTCCATACTAGTTATGCTCCTAATGTCTTATTTTGTTTTAACAAGATTTTCAGACCAACTCCCCAGCCTCTTTTGGTTTACATATTTTTCCCAAGCAATGAGTAGTATCTTGATTTTCTCATAATTTCCTTGCAAAAAGAATCTCTCCATGCTTTGGTTTATCTTTTGGCTGGACCCCACCAGAATGGATAGGTAGGTCATCAAATATATCGATAGCGCTAAAACCAATGCTTTCAACATTGTTACCCTTCTAGCCTAGGATAACTATCTTCCTTTCCATGAGGCCAACTTATTTTCCACCTTTATTCCAAAGGGGTCCCATATTTTTTCAAATTGTTGTCCTACTGCAAGTGGCAATCCAAGGTATTTTCATGGGGTTGCTTTTCTTGAAATTTAAATTTTTCAAGATCTGATTTTCAATTCTCAAGTTTGTAAAGAAGAAGAATGCCTTTGATTTTTCTTTGTTCACCTACCAACCTAATGTATTTGAATAAAGGTTCAAAATATCCTTAAATTTTAAAGCTTCCTTCTTTGAACTACTCTAAATAACATGGTGTCATAAAAAAAAAATTGATGTGTTATTGGAGGCACATTGTTAGTTATTTGTATCCCTTATATCTTCCCTTGATCATGAGCCTAAAACAATGTTCTACCTAAAGCATCAACTGTGATAATAAAGAGAAATGGTGATAGGGGGTCACCTTTCCTTAGCCCTCTAGAGGACTTGAAGTATCCTTCTAATGATCCATTGATGAGCACTAAAAATTGAGGGCTGTCAACACAATTAAATATCCAATCCAGCCATTACTTGTGGAACTCAAATGCCTCTAGGACTTTGAACAAAAAATTCCATTCCACTCGATCATATGCCTTCTTTATGTCTAATTTTATTAGCATGTTTTACTTTTTTTCCTTTTCTATTGAGTGTATTTCTTATTATGCAATGATTACCCCATCCAATATGGAATTCCCATGCATGAAACCACTTTGTTCATTTGATCTAATATCTGAAAAAATCTTTTTCAGTATATAGCTTTGGACATAATTTTGTAGATTGTGTTGCATAATGTTATTGGTAAAAATTCATCTAATGATAATGGATTTTCATTTTTAGGAATCAATGTTAACGAAAGTGTTGTTTATTTCCTTTAGTACTTTAATTGAATGCCTTGAGTCTTCTATTGCTACATATAGTTCACTGCACATAATTCCCCATTTTTGAAAAAATCCTACAAGGAACCATTTAGACCAAGTGACTTATCTGGGTGAAGCTAATTCAAAGCTTATTTAATTTCTACTTTTATGAAATACCTTGTTAACATCTCATTATGAGCTTTTGAAACAGTTTTAGGAATGTTGGATAAAAAAATTTGTTGTGCTCTCAAGTCCGAGCCATTCCAGTTATTTAGCAGATTCTCGTAGAATCCTAGTGTCTCCTCAATAATATCTTTCATTTTCTCTAAGACCACCCCATTGGCTACTTTAATCTTTGTAATTGTGTTTATATCCCTTCTAACTTTAGTCACATTATGAAAATATTTTAAGTTTCTATCCCGTTCACTTATCCACATTTATCTTGACTTTCGTCTCTAATGGATCTCCTTGGCCAACACATCCTCGAGTTTGCTTAAGATTTATTTTCTTTCATAAATTTCTCTCCATCCATTCCATTGGAAATTATATCTTCGTTTAACAGTTGCATGTCCTCTTCCAGCACCTTTTTTACCTTAAAAATGTTCTTGAAGCAACTTTTGTTCCACTATTTGAGTTGTTGTTTAACCAACTTTAATTTTGTTACTACATTGAACATTTTCGTTCTAACTAGACTTTCATCTTCCCACCATTATTGAATCATGAATCTTAAGAAAGTTTTTTTCCCTCATCCACATTTTCTCAAACTTGAAGGGACACCTTATTGGTCTTTTGTCCCTCAGAATATCCAAAGAGATTGGATAATGGACCATTCCTAACCATGGAAGGATTCTACCCTCCAATGTGAAAGGGAATGTTCCCAAGTTCCCTTTAAAGAGAACCTATCTAGTCTCTCTACTATTTTACTAAACCCTAACCTCCTATTTGTCCAAGCATGGGTGCAATTTTCCATTTGAATTTCCATTAACATATTCCTCTCAACAAAGTTTTCAAAATCTATCTTTGATTGTTACTTTCTCCTCACACCTTCGTTTTTGTCATGAGAGTGGAGTACTGCATTAAATTCTCCACCAATAAGACATGTTTCAATGGGGGAATTATTCCAAACTCTTTCAATCTCTTCCCACACCTCGCTTTTAAAAATGCAAGAAGAAGGACCATATACATTCACCAAAAGAAAATGGGAGTTTGAAGTTAGACTTTTTACCTTTCTAATGTTTGTTTGTAGCTTCCCTCTCAATATAGATCACCTAAGGTTTCCATAGGGTGATAAGGCCTCCTGAAGTGCCCTCTAACTTCACCACCTCCATGTTCTAGCTTTTCATCTTTCTCCTAAATAGCTCTACCTTTATTTGTGATATTTTGGACTCCTGAATCATGAAGCTATTTTCCTGAGCCACCTCCATCTAGCACCTTACCAAGCACTTTTTTTTTAGGCATTTAGGTGGATATAGGATAATGAGTGGGAGTATATTTTCCAAACTATATCCACCCATGAGGCATCTTCAATGGTATATACCTCCACTACTAGAATCAGTTGGGTGGGAGAATATAGTTTGGAGAGGGCCCCTACTATTCTAAGGGTAGTTGAAATAGTTTATGGGAAATTAGTTATTTCCTCCCACCCACCTGATAATTATTGTAGTTATAGTAGCCAAGTTTTAAGTCATGTTTCAGAATTACAATTCAAAATAAAATAGGACCTTCTATTTCCTCCCACTCGCCTCCTACCCACCCTGAGTAGAATACTATTTGTCTCACTTGTGAGTTGATTATGGAAACTTTAGAAATTTTAGGAGAAGTGGATTCAATATTCAATTTGAGATTGCCAATTTGAGAGATCATTGGTTTGAATTCCACTTGAATAGCATTTATAATCTCCCAGGGGGAGGGAATTATAGTTATGTGAAAACTGGAAGCATTTTTCCAAGCCCTTAACATTCCATGATATGACTTTCATGGCTCCCTGGGAAGGGTAATTCCCTTCCCTAATCTGAGTATTCTGGTGATATTCACATGTCCCTCTGCTTCCCCATCAATATTTCACTTTTCTTGATTGTTTTTTCTTCCCTTTTTCCCCTCTCCATAATCTGAGGATTTCTTGATTAGATCTTTCTGCACGATCGCTATTTTTTCATTGCTCATTGTTGGGATCTCCCTTGCATTAGTATCTTATCTTCCTTTCAGAGTGTCCATCCCTTCTTCTCTAAGACCACCTTCATTTGCTAGTGCTATATCCTCTTTAGAGAGGTCTTGCAGGTTCGCAAGGCTTCCCTCTCCTTGTTCTGCATTGTTCACGGTTGTTGCCATCTCCCCTGAGATTCCCATTAGTTTGCATCCCACCTCTATAAAAGAGTTGAGTTCCTCTACAATTTGGTTACCTTTAATTGCTTTAGGTGTTGCTTCAACCCTTTTTGTTGGATTGCTTTTTTACCATGTTTGCAAACCTAATTTTATTTAATTGTCTTCCTCCACTGCTTTATCTTTCTATAATTGTGTTGCCCTTTCCTTTTGTGAGTGCTCCAAAGAATCAAACTTTAATCCTTTTGGAAAACCCTCTTCCACTCCTCATTGCTCCTTTTGTTCCAAAATTTGGCCTTTGCCTCTTTGCTCTTTTTGGCTTCTCATACCTAGGAGCCCTAACACCATTCCTTTGGGGTTCATGTTTGTCTCCACCTTTTTCCACCACCTACCCTATTTTATGATGATCTCCAATTCATTCCAATTATTGTTGTTTGGTTTTGTTTCCACACATACCCTCACATACAATTTGCTTTCTTTAGTATTTGATCTTTCCTTTGTGCATAAATATGTTCCCAATTCATTTCCTGTCTCTTCGAATACCTCATCATCCTAATATTTTGTTGGAAGGTTTGGGAGTTTATACCAAATCCATTCATCATCAAAAGTCTCTCCTCCTTGATTTATTTTTTCATTTCCAGTGTTGGACAGTCCAAAATGGAAAAGTTATTTAGGATGCATTTGACCTTGATTCCTGCTCCCATTTATTGTATCCACTATCTCTCCAATTTTTCTTTGTTGCATCTAAATCCATACCATTTCACCAATATACCACAACATTTTAAATTTGATATGGTTGATTGAATGAGTTTCGATCAAATTACCATTATTTTGTTATGTACATTATCTTTTCTTCTGCTTCCTCCTGAATCTTGGTGATTCCATTTCCTTCTGAACTTCCATCTGCTACTATGTCCTTCTTTCCTCCCCTATCGGCTAGGGTTTCACCTTTCTATTTTCCTACTTCCTAGCGGGATAGCATTAGGTCCTATCATGAAGAGCAACTTCTGCTAGCTGGAACCATACCTCTACCTCTCATCCCATCTTGTGTAACCTCCTTCACTTGGATTTCTCTTTCTCTGCACTTTCGCTCCACTCCCATGATTTTGGAGGTGCTCATTTGGTGTCTTTGTTCTCCCTATTTTGAATACCTTCTTTCTCAGTGTATCAATTGACCATTCTCACTCCACGTGTTCTACCCATGCTCTTACTTCTCCCGCCATTCTTTGATCCTATTTTTAATAGTAAATTAAAAAGAACTAACCCTACCTAATTTATTATAATATTTCCAAAAATGTAAATTTAAAAAAAATCTAAAAATTGCAATCTATAGAGAAAATTAATGAAAAAACATAAATATTCATAAATTTGAGAAAATATACTGTCAAAGTCTATTTTTTTCCTAAGACTTTATCTAATGCATACCTTAAAACCCAAAAAAATAAAGATCCAAATTTACATTTTTTTATAAGCTATAGTGGAAACAAAAAATTTGACCCAAATCGTAGCTTTGATATCACTTGTTATGATGTTTATGTTGTCAAATAAAGCTTCCACCCTTGCTAAGCTATTAACAGTAGCAACCTATTGACACATGGGAACACTTTGAGGTTGTGGGTGACCTGGGAATGAAGTGGACCTCCAGATTGTGGGCTAGTTCCCCTTAAGATAACTTGAGAAAAACTAAAGAATGATAAGGAAAAGAGTAAGAAGGATATACTCGAATTTAAAACCTATTACTAACAGGTGATACACCAAAGATAAAATATGACAATACTGTAGAAAAACTCATAGAAAATCTTAATAGAACTAAACAATCTCACAATACATAGATTTATGTTTATAAAAGCGAGTCTATGTAAGGTTTCGACTGTTCTAATGCTTAATACAAGGAAAACAAGGATGTTTTCACAAATAGAAAACACAAAAGAAAGAGATCACTAACATAAACCTGCACTATGACATAATATTCTTTGCATCCAATACTGAAGGAATCTGATAAAATAGAGGATTACACAGGATTTTATCATGCAACTCACAAGCAATACTGAAACATCAAAGAAAAACTGTGAAGGAAAATGACCTTTTATTGAGAAAATAAGGAGTCTCTTTGTTACATATCTATAGTATTCATGAAAAAATGAGTTACAAAGTCTGAATAATGCTAATTTTCATCAATCTCCTTAACCAAGAACTGCTTTCCAAGAGGCAAAAAATGTCATATATACAACAAGACCAAAAGGGTGTCAGCCCCTGTCTTAGGGTTTACAAAATGAGTCGGTGCCTGGACACGTCGGCACTAGAAGCATTTTTTTGGAATGAATTCAATGAGGCATTAAATGCACATCCCCTGCTCATGTCAGTGGAAGCTCGCTTCTGGGCATGACCTTCAGATCTTTTACAACTATTGTATTAACTCGCGGCCCTCGTGTCCACCCTTGGGATTTCATTAGATTCACTTTGAATGCTCTGCGGCATGGTCATTAATGTCGACCCACCTTTACCATCTTTGAGAAACAACATCAGATTCCCCCGCTAGATTCAAGCGCTATTGCTGACTAATCACCTCCAATCTCAAAGTAGATCGATGTCGTTATGCTCTGTCGATCATGTTCGCAGGGGGGAAGTCAAACAGTCAAACAACCCATGGTCCGTCTCTAGCTCTTTGTGATTGGTCGGACTCGTGCCACGTAGATTCCCAGGCAGTCAAAGGTCGCCTCATCAGCATTCAGCAAGACATACGACGGTTGGCAAGACCTCATAGCGGGCGGCCAGAGTTATATCAATATCCATTGTGGTCAATAAGATAATCGCTATCGGCAAGAGGTCGTAGCGAGCTCCACCTCCTTTGACGAGACCTCTTATCGAGCTCCCTTCGTTTCAGTCAGGAAGACCTTGCTTGGTCGGTGAGACCTCGTGCCGAAGGAAAACACTCTCGGTGAGACCACCTCCTTTGCTTCCTGAGCTCAAACCCTCTAACGGAGTCGAAGCCAGGATGAGAACAAAAACGAGACTAGAGCTGGAATGAGGGAAAAACCAAAGAGGCGGCAGAACTGGAACTAGAACCAAATCCGAATCTGAAACTTTCATGAAGTTTCTAGTTCAAATTTCGTTCTGATCCCGCCCCTGGAAACACACAAGGCACAAGGAAAAAAGAAAAATGCAAGGAAGAAAAAAAAGGAGGAGACCTCCCCCGACCACCGACCACGAAGAAAAGAAGAGAAGAAAGGGCAGAACCGAGGCCGGGGCCGAAACAGGAACTGGATCCTTGGAAAAATTCATCGCTTGGTTTTGGTCTGCGTCCTAGGTCCGACAAAACAAAGGAAAGGCCCAACAAAGGAAAGGCGGGATCGGAACCAAGACCGATTCCGAACAAAACACAGAGGGGGCGGGGGCGGAGACAAATCTAAACTGGAACTTTCCTCGAGGTTCAAGATAGGATTCCGTCCCGAACCCACCTCCAACACCATACAAAGACGATGAAGAAGGACAAGAAAGGAAGAAAAGAAGAGAGGAAAAACATCCCACAACCAGAAAATGAAGAACAAAAGCAAAACAAGGAAACAAGACCAGCAGGACCGGAACCGAAATGGAAACAGGAACTGGAACTTTTGGAAAAGTTCCAAGTTCGGTTTCCGTCCCAATCTCGGGTCTGCCAAAACACAACAAAAATAGGGAAAAAGGAAAGAAGAAAGAAGCAAACGGAAAAAACCACCCCACGGTCGAACGCAAGGTCAGAGAAGAAAACGAAATGCACCTAAGTGCAGAATCAGAACCGGAACAAAAATAGAAACTGGAACTTTCCTGAAGTTTCCAGGTTTGGTTCTGGTCTGACTCTGACCCCAACAGAACAAAGGGAAAAAGGGAAAGAAGAAAACAAAAATGGAAAGGGGGAAAATAAGGAAAAAAAACATAAGATGAAAACCCCCAACAAAACCAAACACCTGCACGCTGGGCTCAACCCTTGTGGGAGCCACATTTAATCCATGTGCCGAATTAACATAACTCTCCCCTCGCAGCTGATTGAGCCCGTAGGTGAAAATTGGGTAACATTTCTAGCAACCTCAGCTAGATGTTTGCCTGCTTAACATGTAGACCAGTAGCCTAGGCCAATCCATTGGGCATGGAGTCATTGGGAAAACTCAAAAATAGTCTAGAGCAGCTTTATGCATGGCTGTACTCACTTGAGACCCATAGAACGTAACAGGTTGTCGAAAACTTACTAAAAAATAGAAAAAATGAAAGTGAAACTATTTACCGTGCTGAGACATCACCTAGGGAATAAAAACTGCACCTATTCTCTAGAATTTTAACAGCTATGTACAGATTTAGGTCCATACCTCAGAAGCAATGTTTGAGGTGAATCCCATTCACTGGGATTGGTTCCACTATACCATCCAACTTAGATAGTTGGAAAGCATTATGTTGTTTCTCTTCAGTAATGATATATGGCCCAGTCCAAAGTGCATCAAATTTGAAGTGCTTTCCAGGCTTGCTTTTTAACTCATCCCATTTTAGCACTATGTCCCCTTCTTGGAACACTCTGGGAGATGCCTTTTTATCGAATGACCTTTTCATTTGAGCCTGATATTGCTTAGTCCTTTTCACTGCTTCAGCTCTAAGTTCTTTGAGCTCAATTAATTGAGCTAACCTTGCTGTCATAGGCTCCTCCTCAATCATATCAAGCTGGTTTACCAGATCGAGGGTTGGGAGTTCAACTAAAATGGGCAGTCTTGCCTCTTTTCCATACACTAACATGTAGGGAGAAAGTCCTGTAGACCTTTTTGACGTAATCCTATCAGCCCACAAGGCCTATTTTAGCTTGGTGTGCAAAGATTTTTGATTGTCCTCCATAGTTCTCTTAATGATCCTTAGGATATTCTTGTTAGTGGACTCAACCTATCCATTGCCCTGTGGATAATAGTTAGAGGATGTACTCAGATATATACCATTTTTGACAGCCCAGTCAGAAATCTTAACACTCACAAAAGCAAGGGCATTGTCTAACACAATAGAATCTGGGATACCAAATCTGGTAACTAGCTCTTCGTAGAAATTCAGGACAGCAGATTCATTAGCCTCTTTGAGTGCCACAGCTTCAGTCCATTTTGAAAAATAATCAGTGGCTGTGAGTATCCACTTGTGGCCTACACTTGATGGCGGGTTTATAACCCCAATGAAATCCAAACCCCATTTCATGAAGGGCCTACACTCTTTGCACCTTCTTACCCATGCATGAGCGTCTTTGAATAAGGTAGGCCAGTAATAGCCTCCTTTCATTATTTTAAGAGTTGTGGCTCTTGGAGAAAAGTGTCCGCCAGCTGACCCTTCATGGAATCCATACAATACTCTATCAACATGATTGGCTTTGATACATCTTAGCAGGACACCATGGAAATCTCTTCTAAACAACAAACCATTCAAAAGAACATAAGGTATGGATTGCAGTCGATAATACCTTCTTCTAGATCTAGTTAGATTAGGAGGACACTCACCAGTCAATAAAAAATGTGTCATTTCTGTAACCCAACCAGTAGGAGCAGGTATAGCAGTTTGTTGTCCATCTTGGAGTGCTAAAATAGAAATTTCCTCCTCCATTATACTGATGTTGTTGTCCTTAGTAAGATGTTTGCAGAGACCTCTACCTCTTATTAGTTTGGTAACCTTTATTTCAAGGCCATACTCCATCACCTTCGTGACCCAACCAGCTCTTCTATCACTCAAATATTTGTTCAATAAAAACTCTTTCACACTTGGATGGGCAACCATCAGCATAATCTTGTTATTGGAAAGCATGTGCCTAAACTTCCTTAAGCTTCTTATGACATCGAGAACATGTTTCTCTACAAAGGTATACTTGAGCTCGTAATCTTTAAGTCCCTGACTAAAGAACGCCACGGGATGTTTAGACCCCTCATCATTTTGTTGCACCAGCATGGCTGAAAGTGAATCAATATTTCCACAAGCATATAAAATGAAATCTTTAGAAAAGTCAGGATTCAGAAGTGTAGGTGTAGTTGCTAATGCCTCTTTTATAAGCTCAAAACTTCTTTTCCCATCCTTAGTCTAGCTGAAAGGTACATTCTTTCTCAGCATATGAGTTAGTGGACTTAACAAATCAGCAATGTCAAGGATAAACCTCCTAACAAAGTTAATCCTACCAATAAAACTCTGCAAACCTTTCTTGTGCGCTGGTAAAGGGAGAGTTAAGATAGCACTTATTCTTTCAGGGTCAATAGTAATACCCTATTTAGATACCACATAACCAAGCAAATTTCCTTCATGAACAACAAACACACACTTTTGGGGGTTAAGTGATATCCCAAATTCCCTGCATTTTTCAAAAATCTGTCTTAAACGACTCAGGTGATCCTTAGCCTTCTTAGAAAAAACCGTGATATCATCAAGATAGACTAAGACTATCTTGTACATTCGACCCTGAAAGGCCATATCCATCACCTTTTGAAAGGTTTCCCCAGCATTAGATAAACCAAAGGGCATTTTCCGATAGGCCACAGTTCCCCATTTTGTGGTGAAGGTTGTCTTGTACTAATCCTCTTCTTTCACTAATATCTGGTTGTAACCAGAATAGCCATCTAATAAGGAAAACCTTTCATATCCTGAAACTACCTAAAGTATCTGCTCCATAGAAGGCAGAGGATGACGGTCCTTTAAGGAGGCCCTATTTAAGTCACGAAAATCTACACACAGCCTTATTTCACCATTTTTCTTCTTTACTGGTACTAGGTTTGAAACCCATGAGGTATGCTTGATGGGAAAAATAATGTTGCTCTCAATCAACCTATCTAGCTCCTTTTTCATTAAAGGCTCTAACTTAGGATTCAAGGGCCTCTGCTTTTGCCTAACAGGTTTGAAATTAGGCTTGAGTTCAATGGTATGTTGAGCAAGCTAGGGATTAAATCCCTTTAAATCACTATATTGCTAGGCAAAGATATCATTAAATTCTTGACAAAGTCGAATAAAAACATGCTTCTCTTCAGCTGTACATACCTTGCCTAACTTCAGAAGCTTTTCTTTGAAAACTTCAACCTCTTCGTAGTGATGTTATTGAACCTGAATACTCCCCTTAGGTTTTCTAGCTTCATCATCAGTATTAAAGACGGATTCTAAAGTGACCAGGCCTTTAGGCAACTTGTTGTTTTTTAGCTGGATAATCTGGTCACTGCATTGGTGCTGTAACTTCTCCTGATTGGCATGTGAGAACTCAGCTTCTTCTCTTAAAAAGCTGACGATCTGCTGGTCACTATCAAAGACTTGCCATTGTATATTGTTATCAGGCACAACAGGCCTAACTACAATCTTGTAATGTTGATTAGTTTTATCGCTGCAAATCTCCTTTGGAATATCATGTTTAGCTCCTATGGCAGCTAATCTATCAGCATGTTTATTCTGAGCTCTAGGGATGGAAATCAAATTAAATGCCTCAAATCCCTCTAAGAGGTCCCATACCCTATTCCTGTAAGACCTGATTATATCATTTATAACAACATTAAGCTTTCTCACCTGATTGACGACCAACTCACTGTCACCATAGACTTTTAGACAGCTTATTCCTCTCTGTCTGACCCACTCCAAACCCTGAACTAGAGCTTCGTATTCAACATAATTATTGGAACAGCTAAAACATAATCTAAAAGCTAGATAGTACTTCTGACCTTCTGGTGATACCAGCATACATCCACCACCAGCGCCTACCCTACTCCTTGAGCCATCAAAATACAACTCCCATAGATCATTTTCATGTTGTTCGTTATGTTGTTCCTTGTTCTTTTCAATATTAGGCATAAACGAGTATGTCTCATGCATCATATAAATGTTGATGTCGACCTCTTCCAACTGCTCACCTGTGTCAACTTCATGAGCTTGCGGTGCCCACTCTTTAGGAAGAATATCTGATGTTCTTTCTATTTGAATCTCTGCCCCTTGAACAACAGGCTGCTCCACTTGTACATTTGTAAACAAGTTGGCATTGATAAGGGACAAATTGTAAGGTTCAACATGAACCTTGGCTATGGGTTCTGATTTAATAGTGGCTCTAGTGCCATATCTAGTTCTGAACAGCATATGAGACCAATCAGAGGATAGGTAACCACCTATCTTGGCCGTAAAATCCCTAGATAAACAAAGGGAAAAGTACGGGGGCAACTCAATAATGTATATATCCTGTGGTATTACAAAATTGGGACAGGCATGTAGAGTTAAGCTCAAATTTTTAATGACCCCTACTGTGTTAACAGCAGTACCATCCAATTGTACTACCCCTTTCTCCAGTGGCTCCTATTCAATTCCCAACTTATCAACAATTTTTTTGGGCATAACCGAACTACTAGCCCCTGAGTCAATCATACAATTATGAACCAAATGATCTCCTATTATCAATGTTAAATAAAATGGGGGCGGCTTAGCCTTAGCAGCTTGTTGTTCCTTATCACCAATAGTGGTATTAGCCAACGCAACCTTCTCCTTTTCTACACCAGGCTCATCTGAGACACTCAAACCCAATAAAGCAGATTGAAGCAGGTCCTTTTGACCCGGAATATTTAGAGAATCCCATATTGACATGGGTACATTAATTTTCTTCATATGCTCCAATATATTAAAAGATGTAGCAGGTTTAACTTGACCTTTGGGAGGAATAACATCACCTTTAATTGAAGGCACCTGGGCTGACGAATCAGATTGTTGCTTGCCTACCAAAGGCTGGCCCCTTGGTAGCATTCGGATCTGGTTAGCTTTTGATGAGCCAGGAGCATTCTGGTTTTGGTTTAGCCATTGTTTTGATTGAGTCTGAACTGTATCAGGTTGATGTCCTTCATCTATTGCCCTCTTCTTACTGCATGTATTATCTACAATAGAAGAATCAGTGTGGATCACTCCACAAAATTCTTCCCTTTGCCAGTTTAGGAATGTAGACTCATGTGCCTGTTGCTCTTGCTGTTGTACTTCAGTTGCTACAGGCACACTAGATTGTGTTGTTGAACTGTTCTGAACCATCAAGGCTTGGTTAAGCAACCCATTTACACATGCACTCTAATTATGGGGTTGACTACATGGAAAACACCATTCATAATCTTGAACTAAGTTGTTCTGGACAAGTGCAAGCTCTTTGGAAGTGCTTGCAGTGTTGGAGTCATAAGCTTGATGTGGCCTTGAGTTAGGAGCAAACTTTTGGCCTTGGTTATAAGGCTGATAAGGTGGTCTATTGGTTTGATTTTGGTGGTAATTAGACTGAAATAGGGCTGATAAGGCTTAAAACCTTGATTTTGTTGTTTTCTTAAACTAACCATCTCATCGCCAAAAGTTGTTAAAAGGCCTTTAATCTCTTGCAATTCGTTAGACTAAGCTGGAAATGCGTTCAATTGACCATTAGGCTGGGTATCAGGTGCTAGCAATGCTGGTGTACTTGGAATAACAGCCAAAGGAGGTAACTGCATAGGGGTTGGAGGCTGAAAAGCGAGAAATATTGGCATAGGTGGTCTTGGGGCAATTTTACCAGCCTGTATGAGGTTGTTTTCAGCTCTAACAGCTACACTATATGCTATAGGAAGTGTATCACCTCCCATTGATTGAATCATTACAGAAATATCACTATTTAAAGCTCTTAAATAGTATAAAAAGGCATGATTAGCAGTAGGTCTTACCGTTTGTGGGATTCTATCCCACGTCCTCTGGAAACGGTGATTGAAATTTGACATAACTTCATGTGGAACTCTTTTGATTGTAGACAACTACTCCATCAATGATAAGTGGTCTGATTTATCTTCAAAAAATTTGCACAACTGACTACCTAACTCATCTCATGTTGCTATGGAGTTGATAGGCAGGCCTCTAAACCATTGTAAGGCCTTTTCTTTAAAGGACGCTACCAGCAATCTGAGTGCAACATTTTCTTCAATCACATGGTGAACAACACACAGGTTGGCAACATCTTTAATATGCTCTGATGGGGTGGTATGATCATCGCTATGAAAATATGGCAGACTTCTTAAGGCAGCGACAAGAATTTCATCATGCTAAGTCAGGTTCAGTGGGTTGCCTTGGTTAAAAGCAACAAATGGTTGATTTCTCACTGCTGGAATCATTGTTACTGGGATATTCTTAGTAATAACAATAAGAATAGCTGTATGGCCTCTCACAGCAGGGTTTGACTTGGATCTTCTGAAATAAACAACTATCTTTTGAACCTTCTGAATTTCTCTCCCCCTTCTTCTAGGTGGGGACAACTGCAAATACTCAAAAATAGATGAATTACTTCTAGTCTGCACACTTCTCATGAGCAGTAATGCACTGGAACTGCTAAATCTGAGCTCAGAGTCACCAAGTATGCTAAAATTTGTCTCTTAAAGATTGCAATTTTTGCTGCACATACCAAACAACAGTATGATAATTTTGATTTGAGACTGAAAATAGTTCCCAGTCCCACCGGGCGTGCCAAAAACTATTGTCAAATAAAATTTGCACCCTTGCTAAGCTATTAACAGTAGCAACCGATTGACACATGGGAACACTTCGAGGTTGTGGGTGACCTGGGAATGAAGTGGACCTCCAGATTGTGGGTTGGTTCCCCTTAAGATAACTTGAGAAAAACTAAAGAATGATAAGGAAAAGAGTAAGAAGGATATACTCGAATTTAAAACCTATTACTAACAGGTGATACACCAAAGATAAAATATGACAATACTACAAAAAAACTCATAGAAAATCTCAATAGAACTAAAAAATCTCACAATACAGACATTTATGTTTATAAAAGCGAGTCTATGTAAGGTTCTGACTGTTCCAATGCTTAATACAAGGAAAACAAGGATGTTTTCACAAATAGAAAACACAAAAGAAAGAGATCACTAACATAAACCTGCACTATGACATAATATTCTTTGCATCCAATACTGAAGGAATCTGATAAAATAGAGGATTACACAGGATTTTATCATGCAACTCACAAGCAATACTGAAACAACAAAGAAAAACTGTGAAGGAAAATGACCTTTTATTGAGAAAATAAGGAGTCTCTTTGTTACATATTTGTAGTATTCATGAAAAAATGAGTTACAAAGTCTGAATAATGCTCCTTTTCAACAATCTCCTTAACCAAGAACTGCTTTCCAAGAGGCAAAAAATGCCATATATACAACAAGACCAAAAGGGTGTCGGCCCCTGTCTTAGGGTTTACAAAATGAGTCGGTGCCTAGACACGTCGGCCCTAGAAGTGTTTTTTTGGAATGAAGTCAATGAGGCATTAAATGTGCATGCCCTGCTCATGTCGGTGGAAGCTCGCTTTTGGGCATGACCTTCAGATCTTTTACAACTATCGTATTAACTTGCGGCCCTCGTGTCCACCCTCAGGATTTCGTTAGTGTCACTTTGAATGCTCTGTGGCATGGTCATTAATGTCAACCCACCTTTACTAGCCGATGTCCCAACTGTTATCATGGCTCGCAACCTCTTCCACTTCGGCTCTCCTCTCGCTCTAGCTCTTTCTTCAAGTTGACCATCTTTGAGAAACATCAGATTCCCCCGCTAGATTCAAGTGCTATTGCTGACTAATCACCTTCGATCTCAGAGTAGATCAATGTTGTTATGCTCTGTCGATCACGTTCGCAGGGGGAAGTCAAACAGTCAAATGGCCCATGGTTCGTCTCTAGCTCTTTTTGATTGGTCAGACTCGTGCCACGTAGATTCCCAGGTGGTCAAAGGTCGCCTCATCAGCATTTGGCAAGACATATGACGGTCAACAAGACCTCATAGCGGGCAGATAGAGTTATATCGATATCCATTGTGGTCGTTGAGACAATCTCTATCGACAAGAGGTCGTAGTGAGCTCCACCTCCTTTGGTGAGACCTCTTATCGAGCTCCCTTCGTTTCAGTTGGGTAGACCTTGCTTGGTCGGTGAGACCTCATGCTAAAGGCAAACACTCTCAGTGAGACCACCTCCTTTGCTTCCTGAGTGTAGTGTTCTTTAATCAGCTCAATAACTAGGAACATGAATTCCTCTACTCAGGGATTGAACATCACAACTGGCAGTTATGACCTACTAAAGAACCTCATTTAATTATCAACCTAGGGACGTAAACTTGAAATGGGACAGCACAAGATATGCACTAATCACCCTTCCAGACATACATGATTCCTAAAATGCATTATACTGGAATTTAAGTACTGAAAACAACTTTACTGTTTAACTTTGCTTTGGAAATGAAAAACTCGAAACATAACCTATTCTGCTCCTAATGGCTACAGGGACAATTGACAGCTCTGTGTTTCTGCCAGCTGCAGGAACAGTCACATTAACTTCTATGAAGGAAAATGCAGCTATTCTAACTTGCAGAATAAAAGTATGGACAGTTCCCTAAGTGGGCCCCCTTAGGTAGTGCCAAAAGTAGACAACAGATTAGACGAAAAACTTCATAAGCTTTATTGATTCAATGTAAACAAGTACATGGCACAATCTCTTGGCTAAATTTCTAAGACTGAAAGTGTGTTACAATAGCGATTTTCTTAGCCAGCCCCTTCTCTGAAGGAGAATGGGCTATTTATTGAAAATTGATCCTAACTACTAACTAACCTTCCCTTATAAAACGAGAGGCATTTATTACATTTAACTAACTTAAGTAAAGAGGTGAATGACAAGATAAGAACTAAGTCAAATTAGTTTAGTAGTCTTAAAGCGCCATCATCCTGGATTCATGCACCACCAAGACGCCTGGCCTAGATTTCTTGAACACTCTCCCTGCATGGCGGATGAGTTGAAACTGTCTCCTCATCTTCTGCTGTTTGAACCAGTCTTTATGGATTTGGTCTTCAATTCTTCAAGTGGAAATTGAATTCCCTTCCTTCAATCGTGGTACCTACAAAATATCTCGCCATCTTTTCCTAGAGAAGAAGGTTAGCTCAACACGTCCATCCTTTAAGACAATCCATTACTTTATTCATTCATTCATTAAGTATTAAATTAAGGCAAACATTGTTTCAGATATGGCTACAGGAAGTTTTGGTAGTGGAGGCTGCAAGAAGGTTTATGATCACAAAAAGCCATAAAGTATTTATCAGACTAATAAAACATTAAAGGTAATAATTATGGGACTTTTTATCACAATATACTCATCATATTTAAGTTATAAAAATGTCTATATCCTATCCCATAAACAGACTGAATGTTTGTTTTAGCATAATAAAAACAACAAAGTATTTCTAAAAGTATGTTCAAAATGTGCCAAAGACTTGGCTCATCACTAAGCTCGAACCCTCCAGCGGAGTCGGAGCTGAAACAGGGGCAAAACCAAAGAGGCGGCGGAATCAGAACCGGAACCAAATCCTGACCTGAAACTTTCCTGAAGTTTCTAGTTCGGATTCCGCTCCAATCTCGCCCCCAACAACACACAAGGCACAAGGAAAAAAGAAAAACGCAAGGAAGAACAAAAAGGAGGAGACCTCCCCCAACCACCAGCCATGAAGAAAAGAAGAGAAGAAAGGGCAGAACCGGGGCTGGGGCCGGAACAGGAACTGGATCCTTGGAAAAATTCATTGCTTGGTTTCGGTCTACATCCCGGGTCTGACAAAACAAAGGAAAGGCCCAACAAAGGAAAGGCAAGATCAGAACCAAGACCGATCCCGGACAAAACACATCGGGGCGGGGGTAGAGACAAATCTGAACTGGAACTTTCCTCAAGGTTCAAGATAGGATTATGTCCTGAACCCGCCTCCAACACCATACAAAGACGACAAAAAAGGACAAGAAAGGAAGAAAAGAAGAGAGGAAAAACATCCCACAACCAGAAAATGAAGAACAAAAGCAGAACAAGCAAACAAGATCGGGGGGACCAGAACCGGAATGGAAACAGGAACTGGAACTTTTGGAAAAGTTCCAAGTTCAGTTTCTGCCCTGATCCCGGGTCTACCAAAACACAACAAAAATGGGGAAAAAGGAAAGAAGAAAGAAGCAAAGGGAAAAAACCACCCCACGGTCGAACGCAAGGTCAAAGAAGAAAACGAAACGCACCTAAGTACGGAACCGGAACCGGAACTGGAACAAAAACGAAAACTGAAACTTTCCTGAAGTTTCCAGGTTCGGTTATGGTTTGACTCTGACCCTAACAAAACAAAGGGAAAAGGGCAAGAAGAAAACAAAAACGGAAAGGGGGAAAATAAGGCAAAAAAACATAAGATGAAAACCCCCAACAAAACCAAACACCTGCATGCTGGGCTCAACCGTTGTGGGAGCCACATTTAATCCACGTGCTGAATTAATATAACTCTCCCCCCGTAGCTAATTGAGCCCATAGGTGAAAATTGGGTAATAGTTTCTTGAAAATAAATGTAAAAATCATAATTATAATAGACTACTTTGAGGGGGTGACCTTTAATAATCAACTAATTATATATAAATTCAAAGATTTATGATACAACGATATAGGAGAGAGTTCTCTTCCTTATTTATAGGTTTAACTATGTAGGGACATACCCCTTCATCCTAATTAAGAGGGATTAGTGTATTAACTAATATTTATGTTAGGGTTAACCATTCCACAAGTGCTTATCCTTATTATACTTAGGAATATATAATATATATTTAGGAATACATCATTTTAGGATCATAACTTTCCCCTCCACTTAAGAAAAAAATTGCCCGAGCAATGATTAGTAACTCTAAAATCTTTCATATGAATCATTCATCATTCCATGTTGCATCTTCAATTGGTAAATACTTTCACTTGATTAGGAACTTTGAGGTGGCTCTATTTCGTAATCTTATTTTAGAAATTTCATGAAGTTTTTGTATATTTTATATGAATACTTTTTTCGTAGTAATAGTAGAAAATAGATGAGAGAGTCCACAAAATATGTATTCTTAATGATTTTATCCACAACAAGCAAGATTACGTCAAAATTATTTAACTTTGGCAACCCCATAATGAATTCCATTAATGTTTCTACCCAATTTTTTATTGGAATATCTAATATTAGTAGGAGGCCTGAAATCTTTTTTTTTGTCCCTTTTATTTCATTGGCATATCAAACATTCCACAAGAATTTTTTGGACAATTACTTTAATATCTTTCCAAAAGAAATGTTTCTTTATAGAATGATAGGTATGAACAAATATTTTATAGTATCTTATTAGACCCAAAAATCCTCTCTTCTTCGGGTCCATCTTAACATCTTTAAGTGACACTAGATGCCTTGAGTATTCTACTTCTTTTACCCTAAAGACACATTTGAATTGTTTTTCATAGATTTTATTATCTTGTAACTTATTAACAATGAGAATTTGAAACTTGTCTTAATGAGTGATCATGTTTAGCTTCTTCTAAGGTGAGCACATTCTCCATGTATCATCCTTTTTGTTAAGTATAAGCATAGGGGATAAATAAGAAATTTTCTTGGGATGATCAATGCTTCTTGGTATTAATTAAATATCATGATTATAGTCTCTGATTAGAGGTAAAACCTTGGACTCTTAAAATAATTGTTGATGGTGTTGAATAATCTTTTGAATTTTTGGTTGATCTTGAGTTATCATATCTTGTGCTTCTATAAAATGTCATTGTTCCCCTTATATTATAAAAATATTTCTTGAGTAGTTTATCTCCTAAGAGAGCTAATTATTTCACTTGATGGTGATTTTATTCCCAAAATTTCATAATAGTTCCCATGTATCCTAAAAGCCATGGATAAGTCTTGAAAACTAAAATATATTATTCTTAATTGTTTAATCAATTGCACACCCAAAACTACATCCACTCCCCTAATAGGGATAACAATTTTTTTAATCTAGTTGATAATTTACCATTGAGTGTTTTATTTGATGGCATTTACCACCACAAGGTAGTTGTTTCCCATTAACTATCCTAACTTGAAAATTAGAGACTGGGTAAACAAAACGATTAAGATCATTAGCTAATCTGCTATCAATAAATTTATGTGTACTACCACTATAAATTATCACTTTCACATGTTTATTTTTTATATTATTGATTACTTCGAGTGTTTGTGGTGCATTTGTTCCATTCAATGCATGCATGGAGATAATAGTGTTTTCTTTTTCCTTGGACTCGTCATTCTTAAGTTTTGTGTTTGGTTCTTTTGCAGGTACTTCTCCCTCTTCTTCAACCTTATTATTTTTCTCAATACTAGAACACTTATGAATTCTTGGCCATTTCTATCACAATTTCGACATAGCCCTTTTTCTCTTTTCTCTATCTCTTGTTGAGGAGAGAGCTTTCTAATTTCTCTTAGGTTAAAGAATTTTTCCATGTTTTTGCTAGTAGGATTAATCACATTTTTGTTAGTTAAGTTCTCATGGTTTCACCTTAGTTTGTGTTTTGTTTCTCAACATGCAATTCTTTTTGCATAGGTTTCCTAACTATATAAGGTTTCAACAAACAAACATCATGTTGAATTTGGTCCTTAAGTCCATTGATGAATAAATGTATCCTTTGGTAAGGTGTCACCTTGAGAGATCGAAGTACCAATCCCAAATGCTCATATTATATTCAGCTACAAACCTTAATTATTTTAATTTTTTTAGTTAAGTAAAATATCTTTCAATAGATGGTTGCTCATAGAAGGTTTTTGATTATTTACTAAATTATTTCCAACTAAACATTTATACTTGTATGTCACTCATCTTCCATTGGTACCATTGGTAAGGCCCTAATTCTAAATATAGTAAAGCTATGCCAACCATAGCACTATTTGGTATTTCATGAAGTTTAAATTGTTGTTCTATTAGGCTCATCCATGAAATTACATTTTACCATCAAATTTATAAATGTTTATTCTTGGTAGGTATAATTATTGACCTCAAAAAGGTTCTCCTATCCCTTGATTGATTTTATTAAAGTTTTATCCATCTCGGTGAATTTGTTGCGAGCCTAGTTCTGTTAAAAAAGTATTCTTGAACCTATCTAAACCCTCATTGGAGGATTTTACAAATGGGTCAAACAATTTATCTTTAATGAAATGTATTTTGTTTCATGTCCTTGTGGAATTCTTTCTTCAATTTTAGGTGGTGGAAAATAAAATGGTTCCTTGGATTTTGTATGTGTATAAAGGTCTTCTAATCCTAAAGATGAAATGACTCTACTTATGCTTTTATTTTAATATTTATTTAGGTAGAAAATGTTTCGTGTGAGAGAATTTGATGTTTTTGTTTGGACCAAATTTTGAACACTAGATTAAGGAATATATTTTACATCTAATAATAAATTTTAAAGAACTAACCCTACCTAATTTTTTACAATCTTTCCAAAAATGTATTTAAAAAAATCCAAAAATTACAGCCTATAAAGAAAATTAATGATTTTTTTGTCTAAAATTTAACCACTAAATTAAAGAACTTATTTTATTTTTAATATTAAATTGTAAAGACTAACCCTACCTAATTTCATATAATCTCTCTAGAAATGTAATATAAAAGAAAAACCAAAAATTGTGACCTATAGAGCAAATTAATGAAAAACATTAAATATTAATAAATTTGAGAAAATGTACCTTAAAAATCCAATTCTTTTCTTGAGATCTTATCTAATTCATACCTTAAAACCTATGAAAAAGTAGATCCAAATTCAAAATTTTCTATAAGTTATGGTGGAAACAAAAATGTTGACCTAAATCATAGCTTTGATACCACTTGTTATGATGTTTCTTGCAAATAAATGTAAAAATAAAAAATATAGTAGATCACTTCGAGGGGTGACCTCCAATAATCAAATAATCATATATAAATTTGATGCAAATTTTTTGACACAATCTAATCCATAAACTCTTGCAATAATCTACATGGATTGTGGAAATCTATTATCACTAAATTTAATATTCTATGATATGATGATATGGGAGAGAGTTATCTTCCTTATTTATAGACTTAACTATGTAAGGACATACCTCTTCATCCTAATTAAGAGGGATTATTGTATTAACTAATATTTATTTTAGGGTTAAGCATGCCACGAGTGCTTATCCTTATTATACTTAGGAATATATAATATATACTTAAGAATATACTATATTAGGATAATAACAAAAAAAAAAAGCATAATACAAATAAATATGTCTGTTCTTATGAGTGTAAATGTTGATGAAATTTTCTTATAATGATATTGATTAAATGATGTACTAATGATGGATAATGTGTTGATGTCTAAAATGAGTAATTTATTTTTAGTTTTATACAATACTCTAATGTGCAATTTTAAATATTTCAGGATTGAGTTGGTAGGTAACAACTAATTGTTGAATGAAGATTGTCATTGATGTCAAAGGTGTATATGGTTGTCAAAGGAAATATGGCTAGAGGTGGCACTATCTTTTCAAGAGTTTCACTATCATACCTTTATGTGTTACTAATTGTACTATCATATCATTTTGAGTTCAAGAAATCTATGTTGCTAGCTATATCAGGAATATCATACATTCATCTATTCACTTTGATAAAAGAAATTTAGAAGTTTGTACTGGAATGTTTCAGTTCAGTGTTTCTCAGTTCTCCTTTCTGAAAGCGTTGTTGGGTCTATGGTTCAAGAGAAAAGTATTCCTACACATGTTCTATCATATTCCAAAGTTTTTTAGAAGATATGCTCTGTATGCAAGAATTTTGAAGTGACAAAAGGCTCTTTGTGCTTGTCTATCAATCAAGTGGTGTTCGAGAATAGTGCAGCAATAGCTAGTAGCATGCAGTACTTGGAGGTAGCACGGAGTGTTAAGATAGGTCTAGGTTAAGGTTATAATGGAAGCACATGGCATCATGCTCTTTTGGCGGCAACAAATTTACTTTTGGACCAACCTGTTACATGTTTCATGATATTTGAATTTAGGTCCACCTTATGTCATCTCGATTATTTGTGGATCCCTGGGCAACACGGAAGAGTGTTAATGCAATGTCATGTATATATTCCTTACTTGCATGGATTCACAATGAGAAGTATAATTGAAGAAGAAGGTGGTGAGTGGATATACAAGGATATGATTGTTCTAGCAAGTGTCTATAATCCATCATTATCAGAAGATCATATGAAGAGTGGAAGAGTGTATGAAGCCAATTCAACACGTGTATGAGATGTATTGACTATTCTAAAGTTTTGTAAGCTTTATCATTGTATTTTTATAGGACTAGTGTTCTACTTGTAGAGTTGTTGCTTAGTTCATTGTATTGGGGATTGGTGTCTCTAGTAGATTGGTGCCTACAAGTACAATTGGGGATTGGTGTCTCTAGTAGGTTGGTGCCTACTTCATATTATAGATTCACTTGTTATATATCTACTTTGTGAGGCTAGATTTGGATAGTAGATCCAAGCAGCTATTCTCATTATGGTTTTTCCCATCTTAGGTTTCCACACATATATGGTGTTCTCTTCTGTGGATGTGTGTGTTCATGATAAGTGCCTAACTAGTAGTATTGAATATTCAAGTTTCATGTTCAGAGTTGAAGTTAAGTTTTAAATTGATTGGATCTACTGATTTACCTCCCCTCTCAGTAGATTGTGTGCCCTTTAATTGGTATCAAAGAAAGGTTCCTTTGAAGAAGCTTAATTATCTTGAGGTAGATTCAGGATGGCACACTCTATGGTGCAAGAAGGATTGTTTGCAAATAAGGCACCACTCTTTGTTGGGTCAAATTATGCATTTTAGAAAGTTCAAATGTGTTACCATTGTTTCATTCCCTGTCTCATTAAGTTTTCCGCTAACTCATATAACCCTTTATTCAAATGTTGGCGGTCTTTTATGTCATTTTTCTAACTCAAGCAGGGTTTTTCATAGTTTGTCGAACTTCTCTCTTTGCCGCCTGAGCCCCCCCTTTTGTTTCTTTCAAGCGTTACATAGGGTAGTGTTTTGTGTACTTGGTCGAACTTCATTCTTAATGTGATTTTTATGAGCCTAGTCGGCCTTTTTCGGTCATGCTCGAACTTGGGCGCATATTTCTGAAGTTTTGCGAACCTCTTTTATGACCGCCCATAGACGTGTGTTTTCAAATATTTAAATGACAGTTATATGGGGAATGTTGACAGCAACAACTACCACGTGTCATGATTCTAAATTGGGAAATTAATGCCCATCCACCCCCAAGTTTTTCTGTGTAGTTGTGGTTAATAAAATAATGGAATGAAAAAACATTCTTGTCGCGACAATTTTTGGGGAAGGATTGGAGGACGCGCGTAGTGCGAATTGTAGAAATCACCACCAAAGGTATTTATAGTTTATCTATTGCAACCTATTTTCTGAATTGTTTGCATTCAAGAAGTATATTGTTGAAAGTCACATTTGAAAATGGTGAGGGTTAAATATGCGGGTTGTGAATATGTGTCCGGTTTAACTTATGAGGGGCCTGTGATTGGTGACACTCAGCTAGGGCCAATTAACCTAGATGAAATAAGAAACAAATTTATCCAACCTAATCATCCACCTATCATTGAGAGGGTAAGGGGTAGTGGATTGATTGAGGCTGCCGCATTCCCAATAACTGTGTAGAGTCCTGAATTGGTGTTGGAGTGCATCAGGCATTACAATTCACAGACATGGGAGGTTAGAATAAAGGACAATAGGTTGGTTCTAAAAATCCAGAGGTCCACTTTCGTGTCATGTCTAAGGACTCCAGAAAGGGAAGAATATTCACCAATGGATATGACCAATTCTCAGATTGAATTCACTTCCAAAAAGGGGATTTATATGAATGTGATAGCGAAGAATTGGTTAGTTAAGCCCAAGAAGGGTAAATCCCAGTTGCCTCGCAACCTACATAGAAATCACTTGATAAATGAAGTTGACGACATTGTTGTGTTGCTACATAGGGTTAGAGGCAATGAGAATGTCCACAACTTTAAGGAATGGATGTACTTCTTTATCCAAATTATACTACGTGGAGAAAAATTTATGGACTGGGTTGAGATCATTAGTAACCGTATACATGAAATGATGTCACTCTTTGTTCTGAACAAGTTCTTTTTCATGTCATCTTACTTGATATATGCCCTTGTGAGTACTCGACCCTAGCTCGAATTAAGGCCAAGTGACTTACCACCAGATAAAGTACCAATCTATGACTACTTTGATAAGCTCTAGCTTCATAAAAGTTTCTTTCATTTTAGGAGAATTTCTGATACTTTCACCATGAGATTGGTCGAGGAATTACAGGGGCACCCAACAATAAGATTGTCTCCAAAGGCCATATAGTTTGTGAGTTTTTACAGTTGTCATTTTATCCAATTTCAAAGATTTTCTTATATAAGAGTGGGTGGATATGCAACTTTCCCATCAAATTGCCCAGATACCCTGAAGATAGATGGGTAGTCATTGAGGTCAGTAGGCAATTAGCTGATGTGAATAGAATATGTCAAGACAGAAAGAGACTTACCATTAGTTTCCCATTTGGATTTGGTGCATATAGCTGCCAATTTATGTCAGATGACTTAAAAATTGAGGCAGAGTTGTCCAAGTATAATATGCCCTCATATGATGAGTTTTTTCCTTTTGACTTGAAGGACTATGTAAAGGAAAATATAAAATTAGGTCCTTCTTTCAATCATCAACCCAACCTTGAAGACTATTGGGCTGATTGTTTTGATTAATATGAGTTAAGAAGGACAAAGAAAGCAAGGCTGAGTTGAAGGCTCAGGTTCAGAACTTGACTGCTTGTTTGAAATCCATTTTTGAGGTTGTTCTCCAACCCATTTCTCAAGTAAAAGCCTTAGTTGAATCTCTCACTATGGTTGGAAAAGAAGCCCTAGTGAAAATAAAAAATAGTCATAGCCTAAGTTGAGCCATAGAGGATTGGAGTGAGTCCCTTATCAAGAAGAGAAGTCTTGTTATTTTTTAGTCTTTAATTTTTTTTCAAGAAGCAAATACCTTGAGAGCTACTTTGGGAGATGATATTATTACCATTGAGAAAGAAGAGAAATTATGGATTAATTATCAGGTTGAATTGAAACTCTTGATGGGCTCATATATGTAAAAGTTGGTTGCAAATCAAATCATATCCAATGCTTCAGATGCTTGCTTTCTATCATGGGCTAAAGGAGTAGAATGGAAACTATAGGTTGCCAAGCAGAGTTTGTAGAAACTTAAAGAAATCATAAATGAGTGTGATACCATTTTAGACGAAGCGTTGAACACTTTGATAGCCTTGGTTTGCTGCAGGATAAAAATGGGATCAAAGATAATGTGGACATTAGAAGCTTAACCGCCGATTTCCAGAAAACAGTTAAAGAAGATCTTGATGCACCCACTCCTAATGTTGAACATTTACAGAAGCTAAGTGAATTACACTTGGTATCATCTCAGGCCATTAAACATTTGAAATTTTGTGAACAACTCATGGAAATGGCCAAAGATACCCATCTAACATGGAAAGTGAGGATGACAAATGTAGCCATCCCTCAACACAAATACTTGATGCTTGTTCTGAAGACCTTCCAAGCATGGCATAAGAGACCTTTGGCAACCCAGGAGGCTGGAAATGAAGCGACACCATCATAGTGACCTAGCTCGTTTGATTTCTTTTATGTGTCTTTTGATTAACGAGCTATGAACATGAAGAGGCGGAACTCATTTGCCTATTTAAAAGATGTATTTTTTTTAAAAAGGCTCTCTGGACATCATTCTAAAGAATTTTGCTTAGTACTATTTGATGAATGAAAATACCATTTTGTCTGTGTGCAATTTGGTTGAGATTATTGGTTTCTTAAATCTTTGTGTTTAAGAATACATCTTGCATGTCTTATCTTGGTATGAGAAGTGTAGTTCTTACATCTAGTTTTGTTCCTTATATGGTATTGAGTATATATTTTATCTTTGTTGATTGATTAGTCTTTGTGCTAATATTTTATGTTACTGCTCAAGCACCTGGTACTTGGAATTTTTTGATACCAGGTTTACCTTTTCTGCTTTTTGGTTAAAATCATACACGGTGTTTTATTTTCTTTTTCCTTTAAATTCATCACAAATTTTGTGAGGGAGCTATACCTTGGGAAAAATTCAGAGGATATCGATCTTGTTTAAAGATAGATATTTAGAGTTATTGGTTAGTTTCTTGCACCTTGTGAGGTGTCAATTTGTCAATTCTTGAAGGTGTAAATCTGTTAGCCAATAGAATGGAAGCATACTTGAGGCCCCTAGCTCTTGAAATATGGATGTTAATTATAGAGGGATATGAGATTTTTGAAAATCCTCCAAGGGATCAGGCTGGAAATAATGCTTGTGAAAATAATGCAAAGGCAAGGAATGTTATTTTATGTGGTTTGTTTAATTCTAAGTTTGTGAAAGTTATGCAATGCGGGACAACTAAAGAAGTATTGGAGAAATTGCACACCATTTATGAAGGAGATGACAAGGTGAAAGAAGAAAAGCTCCAAACTCATAGAGCTCAGTTTGAAATTATGAAAATGAAAGAGGAAGAAAGCATTGCCACATTCCTACTCTGGGTTGACGAAGTTGTCAACTCTATCAGAGGTCTTGGTGAGGAGTTGAAAGAAAGCATGGTTGTGAAAAGGTACTCAAATCTCTTCCTAAAAGGTTTGATTCAAAAAAAATTGTTGTTGAAGAAGCTAAAGATCTGAATGCTTTAAAAATGGTTGAATTACATAGAATCTTGACTACCTATGAGATGAGGTTTGATAGTGAAAACTCAATAAGGAAAGAGGTTGCATTCAAAGTATCCAAGAAGCAAGTGATCTAGATTCTGATGTTGGATCAGATTCGGAGGAGGAAAAATTTGTTAGAAAGCTGCAAAGAGGTTCTGGTAAGTATAAAGGAAAGTTACCTTTCAAATGTTTTGATTACGTTGAAGTAGGAAATTTTATGGCTAAGTGTCCTTATAAGGACTCTAATAGTGTTGAGATTTTTTTTGGAAATAAATCATTTTAGAAACGAAATAAAGGACAAAGGAAACAAAATAGTTTATTCATTAATCAGGAAGGCTATTCTACTAATGAGGAAGATGAAGATATCTCTGGAGATGAAAAAGAGAGAGTTGTGTTCATGACCATGGAATCAATTGAAGATGCTACATAGATGAATTCTAGAAATGAAGATGAAGAAGTAGATCTTGTGGATGAATTACTTTGTGCCAAAAAGGAGATAAGAGACTGAAGAAAATAATTGTAGAAGTGAAGGCTAAGGACAATCCATCTTAGAAGCTTGAGAATTTAGAAAAGATGATCATTGACTTGAAGACTCAAATAGAAAAAGAGGATTGAAGAAGTTTTGATTGAAAGACTACTATCAAAAGACAAGGACTGTGAGAAGCTTGAAGCAAAAATAGTGTCACTTTAAGAAAAGATCTTGACAAAGCAAATCATTAGCTTCAGATGAAGTTTGGGAAGAGCACTGAGATCTTGGATCAAATTATTAATAGCCAAAGGTCTTTGCTTATCAAAACTAGTATTAGGTTTATGGATGGAAAAAAGAACAAGGTAACTAAACAACCAGTAAGGTTTTCTAAAAGTAGTCCAAAGGAAACTAGTTCCAAAGGTTCAAAAACTAAAATGGTTATCACAAGTGATGAAAGAAAGGCACAAAATGATGGTTTCATCCAAGTACAAAAGAAGAATAGAAGATTCGAAAGACAAAGATACAATACCAAGTTTAATTATTCCTTTTTTGGTTATTGTTTTAATTGCAATAATTTTGGTCATAAGGTTGTGGATTGTAGGAAGGCTCTGATAAGAAGATCAAATTTTGTTAGCAACAATTTTGCACCTCTATATAATTTCAATATTGTTTGCTATAAATGCAACAACTTTGGACACATTGCTAGGAATTGCTGAAGCAATTTTGTGAATCCTCCTCTTCTGGAAACAAGAAGAATTAATTCAAAACATCAGAGTTTTGAGTCATGAAGTCTAAAAAAAGAAACCAAAAGAGAAGAAGTTAGAAAAGTCCATGATTGCTTAGATTGCTCTACATGCTCAAAAGGAGAAAACTGTGTGGATCATAGACAATGGATGTTTAAGCCACATGACTTGAGACAAAAGTAAGTTCATGAATTTTGGAAAGTTTGATGGAGGTTTTGTTACACTTGGAAACAACTATATTGCCAAAATTATAGGTAAGGGTACTTTGAGTCTTGATGGTTGAAGGACAAAAACTCGTAATGTTATGTATGTTGAAGGACTGAAGCATAATTTGTTAAGTGTGAGTCAAATGTGTGACAAGCGTTACCAAATTTCATTTAGTGTTAAAGGCTATGAAGTATGGAAATGACGTATCGGATAATTGATTACAAAAGGAAGCAAGACAAGAAGTGACATTTATCATCTCAGTGAGTTGAATGGACAAAGTTGCCTTACAATACAAAAAGAAGAAAGTTGGCTCTAGCATAGAAGATTGGGACACAACAATTTTGATGACATTGTGAAGATTAGCTCAAAGGGAATGGTATGAGATATGCCAAAGATCAAGAAACCTTAGTCTACAAGCTGCAAACCATGCTATGTGGGAAAACAGACAAAGTCTAGATTTCTTACGAAGGAATATTCTATATCAAAACCATTAGATTTGATCTATACAAACCTATGCGGACCAGTGAGGACAAATAGTCTATAAGGTGACAGGTACTTTATGATGCTAATTGATGATTACACTAGGATGACTTGGACTACCTTTTTAAAAGAAAGATCAAAAGCATTTGAGAAGTTCAAAGCATTCAAGGCATTTGAAACCGAAAGAACAATCAAGGTTTTGAGATTTGATAGAGGTGGAGAATTCACTTTTGACTAGTATGATGTATTCTGTGAAGAACATGGGATTCAGAGGAAATTCTCTACCCCTAGAACTCCACAATAAAACAAAGTTGTAGAAAGGAAGAATTAGAAAATTAAGGAGATGGCAAGAACAATGTCGAGTCAAGAAAATCTATCAAATATGTACTAGAGAGAAGCAGTTTAGAATACAGTGTATATTTTGAACATAGCTCAAATCGAATCCAAGTCAAACAAAACACCTTATGAGCTATGAAGAGGAAGACCAACTTCAGTCAAAAATTTCAAGATTTTTGGAAGCAAATGCTACATCAAAGGGGATGAGGAGAATTTGGGTAAGTTTGAATCCAAATCTGATGAAGGTATTTTCCTTGGGTACTCTATGACAACCAAAGCATACAAATGTTATAATAAGAGACCGAAGAGGATTGTGGAAAGTGCAAATTTGAGGATTGATGAGACAATTCAGCCTACCAATGCTTTGGGAGTGGAAGATGATGAAGATCCAATCTATAGCAATGATGAAGAATCAGAAGCTGATTTTGAGAACACTGCTACAAAGACTTCGACAAGGTATGTACAGAAGAATCATTCTGAAGATCATATTATAGGAAACAAAAATGAGGGGTTCAGACTTGGAGAAAAATTGGAAGAATTAATGAATAGGTAAATTTTGCATTATTGTCAAAAATTGAACCAAAATCCTATATAGAAGCAAGAAAAGAAAAGAGTTGGATATAAGCCATGAAGGAAGAATTGACTTAGATTGAGAAAAATGAAACTTAGGAACTAGTTTTGAGACCTAAAGGCAAGAATGTTATAGGTAATAAGTGGGTCTTTAGAAACAAACTAAATGAAGATGGAGAAGTGATATGGAACAAGGCCAGGCTTGTGTGTAAAGGATATGCTCAGGTTGAAGGAATAGACTTTAAAGAGACATTTGCTCCAGTAGCAAGATTGAAGGCAATCAGAATGTTTTTGGATCTTTCTGCATTCAAGAATTTTAAGGTCCATTGATGTGAAGTCTGCATTTCTAAATGGTCAGTTAGAAGAAGTCTACATTGAGCAACCAAAAGGTTTTTAATGCTAAGATAATCTATATTTTGTATGCAGATTGAAGAAGGCTTTATATGGAATTAAACAGGCTCCTAGAGCTTGGTATTCCAGGCTAGACAAGTATCTATAACAACAAGGGTTTTGAAGAGGCAATGTGGATAGCAATTTGTATATAAAAATAGAAGGTGACAAGTTGTTGATTGTTGTTGTCTATGATGATGACATTATCTTTGGAGGTAGCAGTGATGACATGTGCAAGGAATTTTAGAATACAATGCAAGGTGAATTTGAAATGTCAATGTTTGAAGAATTAAATTTCTTCCTTGGTCTATAGATTGCTTAGTTGGATGAAGGCATATTTATCTCCTAGAACAAATATGTAAAGAAGATGTTGAGTAAATTCAAGATGGAATAATGTAAACTAGTATGTACACCTATGGTTCCCAGATGTAAACTAGGTAAAGATGATGAATCTACTCTGACATACCAAACCCTGTATAGATCCATGATTGGCAGTCTATTGTATGTGAGTGCATCTCAACCAGACATAATGTAGGTAGTTGGGATGGTAGCAAGATTTCAAGAAGAATCAAAAGAAACCCATGTCAAAGTAGTAAAGAGAATATTTAGATATTTGAAGGCTATAATGGATTTTGGCCTGTGGTATCCAAAGAGTCAAAGCTTCACTCTAACTACATACACAATTGTAAATTGGGCAAGAAGCATTGATGATTGAAAGAGTACAAGTGGTAGAGCTTACTTTTTTGGTGATAGTTTGGTTTCTTGGTTGAGCAAGAAACAAGAGTTAGTCTCATTATCTATAACGGAAGTGAAATACATTGCAACAACTTCATGTTGCACTTAGGTGCTATGGATGAAACAAAACCTGAAGGAGATGGAGGTTGAGTTTGATGAACCTATTTCCATTATTTGTGATAATACTAGTGCCATAAACATTTCAAAGAATTTGGTAATGCAATAAAGGACAAAACACCTTGCAATCAAGTATCATTTTTTGAGAGAGAAGATTGCAGAAAAGGAAGTGAAACTGGAGCATGTTCAAGCCAAGGAGCAAGTAGCCAAAATTTTCACAAAACCACTTCCTAAGGAGACATTTGAATTTCTCTAGAAGAAGTTGGGAGTTGTTTCTCCCTCCTCTTGAATCAATATGAAGTACAGGTTGAGGGGGGGCTTGGTATCCCTATCGCAAGAAGGCTTGGTGTTCTTGTAGAATGTTTTTAAAAGTAGTGCAGTATGGACTCAGGGGGAGTTTATCTAAGAAACATGTTTCCAGATTGTATAAAGTGACTAGAAATGCAAAGGGGGAGTATTGACCTTTACCCTTGATGTCAAAGGGGGAGAAGATGAACTCAAAATGTTATATCCTCTTAAGAAATAAATGGAAACTTGGTGGGGAGAAGACACAAATTTATCTTCATGTGTGGCCAACATTTTGTTGTTTGTCATCAATGACAAAGGGAGATATTGTTGAACAAAGATTGTCATTAATGTCAAAGGTGTGTATGGTTGTCAAGGGAAACATGGTTAGAGGTGACACTATATTTTTAGGAGTGACACTATCATACCTTTTTGTGTTGGTAATTGTACTGTCATATCATTTTGAGGTCAAGAAATATATGTTGCTAGCTATATCAGGAATATAATGCATTTATCTATTCACTATGATAGAATAAATCCAAAAGGTTGTATTAGAATGTTTTAGTTTAGTGTTTCTCAACTCTCCTTTTTGAAGACATTATTGGTTATGCGATTTGAGAGGAGAGTATGCCTACACATGTTCTATCATATTCTAGAGTTTTCAGAAGATATGCTTTGCATGCAAGAAGTTTGAAGTGACAAAAGGCTCTTTGTGCTTGTTTGTCAATTAGGTGGTGTTCGAGAACAATGCGGTAATGGCTAGTAGAAAGTAGTACCTGGAGGTAGTGTGGAGTGTTAAGATAGGTATAGGTTAAGGTTATAGTGGAAGCGCATGACATCATTTTCTTTTGGCGACAACAAATTTGTTTTTGGACAAACCTGTTACATGTTTCATGAAATTTGAATTTAGGTCCACCTTATGTCATCGTGGTTATTTGCAGATCCTTGGTCAACATGGAAGATTGTTAATGCAATTTCATATATATATTCCTTACTTGTGGGGATGCACAATGAGAAGTATAATTGAAGAAGAAGGTGGTGAGTGGATATACATGTAGACAATTTTTTGAGCAAGTGTTTATAGTGCATCATTATCAAAAGATCATATGAAGAGTAGAAAAGTGTATGAAGCCAGTTCAACACACTATCTTGAAGGTCCATAAGCTTTATCATTGTATTTCTATAGGATTGGTGTTCTACTTGTAGAGCTGGTGCTCAGTTCATTGTATTGGGGATTGGTGTCTCCAGTAGGTTGGTGCCTACAAGTGCAATTGGGGATTGGTGTCTCCGATAGGTTGGTGCCTACTTCATATTGTAAAATTCACTTGTTATATTCTTGCTTTGTGAATCTAGATTTGGACAATAGATCCAAGCAACTATTATCATTGTGTTTTTTCCCATCTTAGGTTTCCACATATATTTGGTGTTCTCATATGTGGATGTGTGTGTTCATAATAAGTGTCTAATTAGTAGTAGTGAAGATTCAAGTTTCATGTTTAGATACTTATGTTGAAGTTAAGAGTTTTGAATTAATTAGATCTACTAATTCACCCCCCTCTTAGTAGATAATGCGCCCTTCACTAATTAGAAGCAACACAACTTAAGCCCATTATTACATTTCATTTAGGAAAATGATTCAATCCCACACATGAAATCTTGAACTAGGTTTAGGGACACAAATGTGATCTTGAACTAGGGATAAAAATAATAAGTTTTAGGGTTGGGTATGGACTATTGGGGAATAAGGACTCATAATCAAATAAAGTATAGGTTGGATGCCAACTCTTGCATTATAATACACCATTTAGATTCTATACTATTTTTTTAGAGACATCAAAGTGAGCCCAAAACAAATTAGGACAAGTACTAGGGATGTACTTTTCACCCATATGTTTTTCTTCCACTTTGAATTACATGTGAACCACTCTAAATCATGCATGTCAAATTAAACAAGTAGTCAACACCAAAGTAAATGATAAACATGTATAGAAAGGGCAATAATATAGATAATGAGCCAATTTTTCTTTGTGTAATAGAGCCATCTTCAAAAATATAAGTGTAGGGCTCTATTATAATAAAGATATAAAATAAGCATGAGCAAATATTTAACATTAATAAATATTAAAAAGTTGAGTCTAGGATTATGAGTGGATCACTTTACCTAGTAAAGGAGGATGTGTAATAGTGTATTGTGAATCATTGTAGCCACATGCTCAAAAATTACAAAAAGATAGTGTGGAATTCCAATAAGCCACTTTGACCAAGAAAATTCAGTGTATGATCGTGAGCTAATCACTTTAAACTTGAGCATGTGGTATAGACTCCTACAAAGCCATTGTAGTCATAGAAATTAAAGAACATTAGTGATATTATATTCCCCCTCCAATTGGTTGCACATGAATGATGCATTGGGTTGAAGGAGAAGAGAATAAGTAATATATAAAAATGTATGGTGATGCAAGGTCAAGAATTGTGCAACAATGTTTTAGATATCATTGCACAATAAACATGAGATAAAATAACAAGACACAAATAATAAAGAGAATGAAATGACTAATAATCCCCTTAATCTTTTCCCAATAATGAAGATAATGAATCAGTGATAGCAACCAAAATTATAGATGAAAATATGTAAACATAGGTATGTGTCATGTAAGATGCATTCTTGTAAACACGAGCACATAACATGTAAAATGTTAACATGTATGGATAAATGAATGTTGTACAACATGTACACATGTGTTATATAAGATATAAACATATAAGACAGTACAATTATGTGATAATAGCATGAAATTTCCAAATAAATTCCATCAAATAAGAATTTATAAGTGACATGAAGGGGATGACCCCAAGTGGAGAAGCAAGCAAGTGAAATTGACAAGATACAAGAAAAAATAGAGGAGGTGAAATGAGGATCTACAAAAATCATATAACAAATCATGAGATGAATAGTGTCAAAAGACAATAAAAGTACAAGCATGAATCAATTAAGAAGGCTAAAGCCAAAACATAAAGAAAACAAGCTATATTTTTGGGCAACATGATGAGAGTGCTTTCCAATCACTTTATGGCATTGCATTTTCACAAATCCAAATAGAGAACACAAGAACAAAAAATATAAAAGATAAAACATGTTACATGATAAAAACATATATTCATAGTCACTTGTGCCAACATGTAACTATAAAGGTGCCTCTACATTATCTACATGCTAACTAAGAACATGCAAAGCAACATAAACATAAAATAACAAAGGCACAAGATCTCAACCAATTATTTTGGAAGAATACCCCCATAAGAAGACCATCCTCATCCTAATCATAGATATATATGTTCTCATAATAAATCTACGAATCCTATAACAGGCACTCCTCATCACTGGATAAAATTATTCTCTTAATAAACATGCTAAAAGAGGCACCATTTATTTCTATAAACCTTGTTTATGTTTCTTTGAAGTCATGTCCAGTTGTAGATTCTAAAACTATTACTATTTTTGTTTTTCTTTGGAACCCTAGTAGTTTAAGAACCCTTCAAGAATATGCATGGTAGATCTATATATATCATTCATAATACATTTGTTCTTTTCATATTTGCTTGGAACATATGTAATCTATTTCTCACAATAATCCTTTGTAAAAATGAAGGTATCCAAACCTTGATGCTTATAAATTACAAACTATACAACTTGTGGTTTTTCTAGTTTGATAGATCCTACTTTTTTTTTTCTATGATCAAAATGCAGAATCATGCAAATTATTTTACTTTTTATCCTTGTAGGCTCTACTGGTCTTTTAAAAAATTGCATCTTTTCATTATTTCCCCTCATTATTCTTCCTTATACATTTTGTACACATCATATAAATCATCTTTGCACTTGTACGGTGGTTTTTTAGGTGTTTTTTTTAATGTATTTAAAGTGAAATGACTTAATTCTAATAAAGACGCATATGGATCTCTAATAATATCAACTTCATGCTTGTGAACATAGTTTACATATTAATGTAACATAGAAGACACTACTTGACATTGTTCAATCCATTAATAACCAAGTAATGCACAAAATTGATATGAAGTAGGAATAATATGGTATAACATAAGAACTTATTTTCAACCATCCATTAAAGTTAAAACTATGCATCACATAGCCTTGTGAAAAATTTGAATATGCACATTATTCTTGTTAAGAATAACAATTAAACTATTTCACATATACATTAAATTAACAAGCAATACCAATAAGAACACACTTGATTATATTGTAAACACTATTAGGTCTAATATGTAATGGGTCAAAATAAACGTTTTATGGGACATCATTATGTGAAAAGGTGATAACTCACATAGAAGAAGCAACACTACTAGAAACCTCATTAAGCATGCCAACAAATTGAGTTTTAAATTCATAAATCAATATGTTTATATAAACATGTTTATGTACTTAATGACCCTCAAACAAATCCACATTATTAGATTAATTATGAGTAAGAAAATAATTTAGGTTGATTCTAAATTTTGATTTGGAGGAGCAACCAAATGATTCCCCCCACCATTAATGCCCTCAAAATGTATCAAATTATTATCAAAGATATCTTGAATCTTATGCCTTAATGCTAATCAATGTTGAGTATCATGATCATTAACTCTATGGTACTAAAAATGCTAACCCTTAGGCACAAAATTAGAAGTATCCAATAGTTAAATAGGAGGAAGTGTGATCATATCAACACTAAGTAAAATTTAAAGCACAAAATTTTAAGGCTCATGGAGTCTTGTAATTTTTCTTTGAATTTAAGGCTTGGGAGTAACACCATTATAAGTAGTAGCAACATGATTTACATTTTACATTTTTTGTTTATTTTTCATTACCCTTTTGAAAACTATTTTTTAATTGAAACTTAGAAAGGAAAGATAATGTAGTAGCACGGGAAGATCCATATTTTGGTGAGCTAGCCTCAAATTTTTTTAATTCAATATTCCTAACATTGACACATAAATCCATGAAAGAAGCATAACTATTGAGGTATTCATTTTGTTCAACATTAGGTAGCAACCCCTTAACATCAATTCTATGTAGCTCATCATCAAAAAAATAGTAATAAATCTTAGTTGACAAGGATTGGAATCTAATATCATAGTAATGAGTGCATTCATTTTATCCTTGTTTACACCAAAAAAAATGAAATGATGACCTTCAAACTAATATTGACATTAAAGTGATTCATGAAAGTATTGGTTAGTTTGTAAAAGCAATACATAGATCAATGAGGAAATGGAAACAACCATTCAATTGCATGATCTTTTAAAGTCCTTGGAAAGAGATAATCATGTAACTTATCATTATACACATAGTCAAAACATGTATCATTGAATGATATTAAGCGTGTCATAGGATCCCCTTTACCATTATACATCTGAAACCTACATGCCATAAATCTAACTAAAAATGGATTAGATAGAATCTCAAAATCAAGTTAATTGTGCTTGATCTTATTAGTTGTGTTTTTTTTGTATTTCTAATGGGTGAGACATCAAATATGTATCTCATAGTGGAATTGGTGGCATGAGAAAGGATAGGTGGAGTATAGATAGATGGCGAATAATGGATGAATATGGGGTGACAACATGATAAGTGGGTGCAACACCAGTGGGATAAGAAGTAGGCACAATAGAAGTAGGTTAAACATGAGAGGTAGGAACAATAAAGGGCTAAATATAAGAAGTAGGCACAATAGAAGCAGGTTAACATGAGAGGTGGGAACAATAAAGGGACAAATATAAGGAGTGGGAATAATAATAGGTTTAGTGGAAGGGTTTATGAAGCAACAAGAATGTGGCATACCAAAAGTAGGACAAGAAGTGTGAGAATGAATAATGGAAGACAAGTTTTGGGAGGGAGGCAAAGAAGACTCATTACTCAAAGGACTTGATGAGCTTATCTTTTGGCCTAAAATATTAATTACTTTCATTCTACATGGATTGCTAATGAAAAATTATGAAGGACATCAACCAGAGTATAAGGATTAACATCATCACCCAAATTTGTAGGATCCAAAGAAAACAGTTATGTAATTAGAGCCATATCTTGCTTATCCACTAATCCACAAGGGAATCATGATCAAAATATTTTTATCATCAAGTAAGTAGTAGTGTTCAAATCCTTAATCATAACATCTTTAGCTTGATTCAAATCCATGGTATGATACAATCTAGGACTTTAATGGGAAATGAAGAAGTTGATGACACATTGACATACAATCAAAACATATTTTTTAAAAGGTAATAAAGATCCAAACAAGGCTCAAATTTCAACCAAATAATTAGAAAGCTTAGATTTGAAAATAAAATAAAAAAACCCAGATAAAAACCCTAAGTGTGTATGATTAGTTGGATTCCAAAAATGAAAAGAAGTAAAACAATCCATTCAAAATACTTAGGAAAATTGAGTAGTTAAATAATCAATATATTGGATAACCTAGATAAAAGAGTCAAGTTTTTAAATAGCACTGAAATATGTAAATAAATCAATAAAGAAGGATAATTGTACTTAGCTCTAGATGCAATAAGTGGAAGATCTATTACAACACATACACTTTATGATTTATCTCTAAATTTTTCCATTAGATCATGTTTATTAGGTTTTGACAAACTAGAAATCTTAAACCTCTTTACTTGGCCTTGAACTTTGCACTTTAGTTCTTTTAATTTCTATTTGTTTTTGTTATTTAAAAATTATAGTAATTGAAAGCACTGTTGGAACTTGCTATGCTAGGACAAGAAAGTCAAATTGCTTCCCACCTTACACATTAGTCAAGCCCCTTGACCTATTCAATGATTTAGAACAAGTTTGAAGAAATGCTAAGAGTAACGTCCTTATCAATGTAGATTTTAATGCAATGCTCTTGTAATGCTCCATTGATCAAATGATGCATTGGTGATGGATGATGAGTAAATGCCTAAAATGAACAAGGGATTTATCCTTTTATGCAACACCCTACTATGTAAATTAAATAAATTTGTGGTTAATGTTGTTGAGAAATGACTAATTGGGAGTAAGTTGGCTTGGGCCCATTATAACATTTAATTTAGGAAAAAGGGGTTTGATGCCATACATGTAGTCTTGTACTAGTTTGAAGGTTGCATGCATATTCCTAAAATAGGTTTAAGGCTCTAATTGTAGTCTTAAAGCATGATTTAAAGCAACAAATTAAAGGCTCAAGCAAAGACAACTAAGAAACAAGGACTCAAAATCAAATAAGCTACATGTTGGAAGGTAATCCTTTCACATAATTATGCCATTTGGACACTAGACTATTTCATTCAAGACAAAGGGTGAAAGTCAATCCAAAATGAATGGGGAAAAGTGTTAGCGATGCAATTTACATTAGTGAAGTAAAATATCTTTAGTGACCACAACATACCCAAATTTCTTGCAAAATTTAAGACATGTTCTTTTAAACTTTTAAACCTTTGAATTAACAACAAAGGTTCCTTATAATGAATTTTAATCTTCTTCATTGATGATGCATGGTTTTCTTTTATGGGTTTACACATTTGTGCTTAGAGTACAATCTTCATTCAATGTTTTATGACTTCATGATGTGCATTGTTTAAACCCTAGAATAAACGAGAACACAATAATTCTCATAACCTTGATTCATGTCTTCCTAAATTTAGGCTTGTTCTTGATGAAATTTGTCTGGCCTTAATGATAACAACAAAAAGTGCAATACACTGTGTATTTCAATAGTGGATTGAATTTCCTTACCACATGTTCGATAATCATAGATCTTGGAAAGAAATAAGATGTGATACCTCCAAAGGTTCACTACACCTTTGATCGATTTTGATTAAAAAGTATAGATGTAAAGAATAATATTGTTAAAGATAACAAAACAATACCTCAATATAAAACTAGTATAAGATCAAACCTCTTAAAACAAATTAAATAAGAGATACAAATTACACATCAAATAATCGGTTGTATTATATTAAAAATTTGGAATCTTCAAATAAAAAATAATAAATAAAACTGCTATTTAATATGGACGAATCACAATATCTATCATGTTTAACCAAACTAACCCTTAACCCTTGACCTTCCCACCACATACCATTACATACATTCGTACCATTATATAATATAGATAAATCAAAATATCTATCATGTTTAATAACCAAACCAACACTTAACCTTTAACCTTCCCACCACATGACATGGCATTGTATTCTTATATGCATGGATTCCTAACATATAAGATTAAATCAAAGAAAGGGAAAAATACCCAAAACACAAACTAGGGCTGTTGGAGTATCCACACAAAAAGAACAAGAAAAAGAAGGTATGCATCTCGGTTTCATGACTTTCCTTTTCTAAGGTATAGGTTTCAAGTAGGGTTCATAATTTAATAGGATGCCCTCTTTTGCAAGTTTGCTAACTAAAGGGATCTCGTGTTTGTACCTCATTTGCGTTTAGTCATTTGCAGAGTATTAGACGGCTTTGACTCTTAATAACCCATAGCAAAATGCATCTATGTCCACTTTTGGTCTAGGCGATTTGGCCCATGAAGTACCTATCTCCTGTTTTTCTGTTCACATCCGTCCTATTTTAGAAATAAATAAATACCCAAACTGCCTAATAGCTCTCTGCAATTTCGGGACAGTTATAGTTATAGCCAAAGTCGTTGTTCAAATCCTAAATGTCTAAATGCTTCGCGGAACCTAATTGGCCAAACGCTAGTCTCTTTTAGTTCTCTTTACTTTTTATTTTTCCGCTCGTTTTCTGCATATCTGCCTTTGAATGGAAGCTATCCACGAATGGCTTTTTCGGGCCCAAATGATCCAAAAGTGTGTAAATGGACTCCAAGGATATTAAGGTTTTGATGTCAAGGTCCAAAGCATTTAGGGATACTTTGTATTGAGGGGAGAGGAGGACATATGGTTTACCAATCAAAACATACATTGACCCCCAAGAAGTCAAAAGTCCCAATTTTGTTAATTAAATATTGATCTCAGTTCGCGATCCGATTACAAGGTATACAAATTGTTTTCAATGAAAATTTTGAGTCCAGATGCTGCTTCCCATTGCTGTATCATTTGCTCGTGCTTGCACTTTACATTGCCTTTTTAGCATGTATCTGTTCTACCGAGGTTCCTAGTTTGCAAATGAGATGCATTTGGTTGGATGCTCTTTTAACTCGACTATCTCACACATATTCTCTTATCATTACAAGGTAGGTAATTCTTAGTATTTTTGCAACATGAATTTTCAATTACCAAATTATTCATTTTTTAATTATTTTGTCTCATTTGGTCCCTTAGTTTCTGTTCCCTCCCCTATTGTGTTATGTCTTTCATATGTTTCTGTGACGATCCAAGTGCTTAGATTTCAATAAGCTATATTTTAGTTTTGATACCTGACAGCGTCCATCTCATAATATTGCCTACTCATTTCTATTTTTCATTAATCTTTAGTTGGCATCTATATGGTCCTACATTTGCATTCCTTTAGTTGAAGATTTTAAGAAGAGGGCTGGAAGGCATGCAGGCATGGCACTTTTGGGTTTCTCAAAGCAGAGTAGTTTTTTCCTTTATTTAGCATGGATATATCCATTCCAGTTACCAAATGCCATCATGTGTTATAGTGTTGGATATAGATGCTAAAACATTGGGGGTGCGCCTTTAGGGGAATTTTTCTTTATTTGGCATGGACATATCCATTCCATTCACCAAATGCCATCATGTGCTACAGAGTTGGAGGTAGATGCTAAAGCATTGGGGGTGCGCCTGTAGGGGAATTCCAGAAATGTATTTATATGGGTCTGAGCTGATAATTATTTCAATTGTCAAGGTGAAACAGAAACTGAAGTTAGGCTTCCAATTCCTTTTCAGGCGGGAGGAGTGGCATTGGAGAGGGCAGACAGAGGCAGGGCATTTTCTTTAAACAATGTCTGAGGAGATGCTGATGCATTTTTCTTCCAGCTCAAATCAATCAGACTCATCACTGCCTGTGAAACTTGCAAAACTGGAAGCTAGGATGGCAGGAAAGGCGCCTTCTGCACCGGTGCAAGCTAACTGGCAGAGTCTGCCTGCAAAGGCTGGGGCTGTTGAGGAGGTTGTAGTGCCTTCAAGCTCCTCTACAGAATCTGATGATGATGTAAGTTTCTAGAACTATATAAGCATAGAATTTTGAGATGATTTTTTATCTTTCTTTATTTTTATTTGAGAGAAATTCATCTTACATTACACTAAAGAGTTACAAAAACAATGTGTTTCTTTATAAAAACAAGCAATTTTAGCTGTGACATGTGTAATCGAATCCCATTTATGATCTAAATGAAAGATTCCCTTGCATCTTATCTTGTAAAGGAAAATCAACTGAGACAACCATAATTTTGCTATATTTCTCTGCTCAAGATAAAGAATACATATTTTGTAAATGCATTTAATCTTCCTGTTTTGTTCCATCAGGCTACTTTGCATGTACTTGTGTATATGCCACAAATTTGCAGCTTGTTAGTAAGTTTGAATGGTTTCTAAGGTTCAACATTATATTGACATAACATTGTCTAAGCATGGATGGGTATTGACATCACCTTTTATATCTTCAACCGTGAAAGAGGGGTTTGGTCAAATAGCAAAGTGCATCTTGAAATCTATGCAATACCTTAGCCAACTCCGTGTTGTATTCACTTGGGATGGCACCAATTGTTAGCTGTATTGACAAAAATAAATCTTGTTCTTTCTTCTGTCTGTTATATGGTAAAAGACAATTTGGCGCTCAATCAACCAAAGCATTTATAGAACAGCACCTTGTAATTTTCTACTTTTGGCCATAGCTTTTTGTAGGTGAGTGTTATAATAATTTAAGAACAAATTTGTCATCATTGAGTTTTAATATGCTTTTATGAATTTTATTTGTTTTTTTCTTTCAGATGGGTGGAGAATTTTTGATTCAAGCAAATCCCCACAAGCGACAACGTTACGATGGTGGAGAGGAGACATCCATCTTTCATCAGCCCGAGGTTCCCTTTTTACCTTGTTTATGGATAGTCTTCAGATATTATTTGATCATTCATATCACAGTTTCCTAACTTTAGAATTTGCATTCAAATCACTATAATTTGTTCTTTCGTTGATTATGTGGAAAAAAATAGAATGATCAGAACAAGTATCCAAGAGAAAAGACAGCAGAACATTTCTTACAGATACAACTTAATTTTCTAAAGAAGTGTCTTCTCACCATTTTCACTTTTGAAACTTTTGTGCCTTTTGAGTGCATCCATTGTTCATAGATTGAAAACTTGCCAAGTACTTGTGCAAAAATTTAGCCAAGAAACTCACCCATTTACTTGCCTACTCTGAGTTTTTGCTAATTTTTACCGAGTTTTGCTGAGTAGCCAAGTCCAAGTCAAAATTAGGTCTGCCGAGTTTTGTCAAGTTGTGAGTTTTAATGATATTCATTAATAGTAATAGAGTATGGAAGTGAAGCAAAATGACTGTTTAATTTAGATTACAGACTGTTCCAATCCTGCCTTTCTATAATAATGGTGTTAAACGCAAGGAGAGGTTTATCTCCCATCTTCTGCTGTTTGATCTTTTCTAGCTCTGCCTAATTCTGCTTTTCAGTTTTTAATATAGATTTATTTTCCTTTTTGTAGTGTTGCTTTGGAACCTTGTCATTAGTTACTGCTCTGTTGTTTTGTACTGCTGAACTAGATGCTTCAGTAAAATCCTTCAATCTTGGAATGTACATGTTTGTCAGGTGTTTGTGGATGGAAATAAGTCTTCTACTGACACTATGGACCTTCAAACTAGCAACCGAGAAGAGACAAACAAAAAAAGGGCCAGCCGGGGTAGAGGACGTGGGGCAATAGGAAGAGGACGTAGCTCAAAGGTAAATGAGGAAAGGCAAACATCAATTTCTCCTTCGAGAGTGGGATTATTGAATGGAAACAGTGAAAGCATATCACACAAGGTAGATCCACATTTGAATCCAATTTGCGCCTTTTAATATTGTATAACCTGTGCTATTGGCTTTGCAATTCTCATTTTATTCTCAAAATTACAACATATTTTGTTCAAGGTGGAAAGATTTGTGCCAGAAGCATCAATGCAATCTGGAATGAGCCTAGCTGTATCCCAGCAGGTTAGCTTTTTCTAGTACTTGAATGCTGTCAAGTTTCTATTTAACATGCTTTCATATAAGTCTAGCAATCCTTCAAATGGAGGCTCGCTCAAATGACTGGATATCTCATTGGTTCTACCATATCAATTACTTTCTGACTATCTTATATTAACATGATAATCTGTCACATGTCAGGAGATGCGACTGAAAAATAATGAGCATGATGATCAGAATTGTTCACAGGTAGACACAATAGATTGTATTTGACGATGCTTATTTGGAGGACTATAATAATTAGTTGGTTATCAAGAGTCAATGGAAAATTCATATGATCGATGGGAAATGCTGATTTATAAATGGTGGATCTGTACTCCATTTGAAACTTGGAGGTTTTATTTGGTTGTGTTTCACACTCTAAAGCTTTTATTTGACTCTTTCATCTGAAAGCCATGTAGGGTGAGATTGCATCCCTGAGGACAAAGTCTGCTTTGCTGGAAGAAGAGCTGTGTAAAGTACGCCATGAAGCTTCTGATTACCAGAAAATGTGCCAACAGCTAGAGAAGGTTGGAAATATGTGATTTTTGTGATATATTTTCAGGATTCAACAGTGTAGTTTTGAGTCAGTCTATGATGACCCATATTTCATGAGTAGTGGTTCACAAGAACCCATCTCTATGACCACAAATGGTCCACTTGTCATTTCAGTGCATGTAGTGATTTCACAAGGGTGAAGCACCACAACTTCTTGGCAGGTCACCCATCCAGTACTACTCTAGTTGTCCAGATGCTTCATTCTAAATAGTTATTTTGTTAGTGCTGTGCTTCGGCTACTTACGTGCACTTATTCCCTTGACATATAAGAAATGAATCACTTACAGGAGCTGAAAGAAGTTAAAGAACAAGAACAGCAGAAACAAATAAAGGTGATAGTTATTTACTCTTTCTATTGTTTAAACTTTATAGAAGAGAGAAAATATCTTCTTTTAAATTAAAAAAGTTAAAGAATTTGTTGAATGTCTTATAACATTTCATGCAACCATCTTTGCTTATTGCAAGTCTTTGGATGAAATTTGTTCTTATTTTTTAATAAAATTAAAAATAATATTTTTTAGTGCTACAAAAAAAGAACACATGATACATCAAATAGAAATATACAAAAGCATGTATTCACATGAAATTTAAATACTTAACCTGGATAAACCATCTGAGAAAATTTTCGAACTATTTTTGCTCCTACTGAAACACCATGTGATAGAGTTATAAATATACATTATTCTCTTGGAATAGTTAAACTGATTCCATATTTATATAAGATGCCACAATTGTTTCCTTTAGCTCTGTCTACTGCCCTCAAGCATTCAAAAATAAGGTGATAACTTTACAGGGTGACTTTACATGAAATTTTTCTCTAGTTCCTTGGTTCGTTAATGGAAGGAGAAACATTCTTGTTTGTTTCATCAACATCTTGTCTACCCCCACAGTTGTAGAACTTATGGGGTGCCCCTAACTGTTATCTTCAGTTATGGTTGGTTTCTTTGTTCAAGAATAATCTTCACTTGGCTGAAAACTGAATGATGTACTTACGTAATTTTAAACCTTTGGTTCATTTTGACATCATATTCTATGAACTATGTCCACTTGAAACCCAACTATGCTCCTATCATTTTTGCCCAAATAAAAACCTTCAAATTTGGCCACTTGATCTTGAAAGATGGACAAGGGAAAAGGAGGAGATCTTCTTGGTTGAGGCTGGTCCGCATTGAAGGGCCCTTTGTCTTGAACTGCCACTTAGATCAACTATGCTGTCTTTGTCCCCTTTGAACACCCTTTTTTCTATTATTTCTTGCTACATGATCCTTTGGATGATAACTCTAATGTGTCGCTTTTTGGTCTCCAAATAGTTGGACCCTCACCTTGTTTAATGTAGATCATTTGGCATTGCAACATCTGCCCCTTGAAATAGGTTTGCAAGTATTCATGACCTTGCATTGGTGCTGCTTGCAGTTCTAACAAACCAGCCGATTGTTGAGTTTTTAGCTTGGATAGGAACATCCACATAGGTTTAGTGTGAATATATGGGGCAAAGTTGAAGCGGTTTGAAGTATTCTATTTTGCATTTCACTGTTTAGGATTAAATTGAAAGTCTTTTATTTAGCTAAATAAGTCTAATAAAGTGTAGATAATCACTAATGACTTAGATTTATCTTCCATCTCGTACTTATAAGTTATAAGCATAGTTCTATGGAGTTTCCTGACAGGGGAATGCGGGGACATGGGGACGAGTTTTGGGGACGAGGGGACCAAGGGCCTAAGTTTGGGGACGGTGGGGGGACGGTGGCGATAGGGCGCTGAAATACATATAGTACTTGAAAATATAGTTATAAAAAGATGTATAAGTATAAGAATTATACATCTTGGAGACAACTACGAGTCCCCTAGACATCTTGAGGACACCCCCGCCTCCTCGAAGTCCTAGTAGCATCTTGGAGACGACAACGTTGGTGGTGGGATGGTGGTGGTGGTGGTGGGCTGGTGGGGGGACCCCCCAAGTCCCCAGGTCTTCGAGACGGGGGCGTCTAGGAAACGTGGGATTTTGTGGGGGGGACGCGTCCCTGTGGAACACTAGTTATAAGTGATAAGGATATTTTTTGTTAGTAAAGTTGATTTTTGGGAGATTAGATTTTTAGCTGAATTAGTATAAAGATAGGAGCAACATTGGAGTTTGATATATAGATTGTCTTCGAAGGAATGAAAGACTAAGTTTTTTGAAGGAATGAAAAACAGATTTCAAGGTGTAATTATGTATGTATGTTTCCGCATTTTGAAGTTTTCATTATTGTGTGATTTATGCAATGTTAAAAATATCATCAGGACATATTCACTACGAATTTTGAAAATTCTTCACCGGTAACATTGATGCTCTTGATGAAGAGCAATATAATGACTCGTACAAACTTTCCATGTGCACTTGCACTATGTAATACTCCATTTTAGGATTTTTAGCTATGTTCCGCAAAGTAGATGGAAGTGTCCTTTTTAGCCTATTTAGTATCCATAGGCTAATTTTGGGATTTGTGAGGGAATAATTTAATTAATTAAATAAAGTTGTCTAATAAAGTAATTTTTCTATTTGGAAAAGGTGGCTTAAGTGATTTAAAAGGACAATAAAGTCACTTTATAAAAGTGCTTTATTGTTTTATTTTAGGCAGGAAATCAAAAAGTACCTTCGGGAATGTTCTACGGAAATTACAAAAGGTGAGTTGGAAGCTCATTTGCATATGCTTGATTTATTTTTCGCGTGGAGACTTGAAGCTTTTAGTGAGAGCAAACCCTAGGACGAAAACCCTAAGGGAATTGGTTTCTGTGGCGAGACATCTACCGTAGCCAATTTGCAAGTGGAATCACATAGGGTTCACGGAGGTGTTGAATGATTGAAGATTAAATAATTTGTCGGAGGTTTGCAGGCAAACGATAAATTATTAATTCTCTTCAAATTTATAGGTGAAAGTGAAATATCAGAAATATTGTGTTGTGTGTGCTGTTAAAAAAAAGGAGAAATAAAAATTATATATAATATACACACACTATAGTCTTTTAGACTTTTCAAAACTTGCCATAATAGGCTCCACAAAGACTATTGCAGCCTTTTGGAAGCTGCTGCTCCAAGACTTTAAGTGCCGTACCATCACAAGGGGAAACATAGCAAAGAGTTAAGGAAGCCGTACAGTTTTAAAGGTGTTCAATATTGCTGATTGGGGGCCGACTGGACTGTGGAAAAGCCTTCCTATAAGGTCAGCAATTTGGTACATAGATATTGGAATTTATTCAATATTTCTGTTGCTGTTTGAAATTTCTGAATGTAATATTCTGTAATAGCAATACAAAGAGTTATAAAGAAATTCTCTGTGACTATTTATGCAACGATATTTTGTATAAATGAAGTTATTAATTGGGAAATTTATTCTATGATGATTATTTACAATATCAATTCGAAACAAGTGTAAACAATCTCAACCCAGCTTGATGCAAATTGTTTGATGAAATGTTGGCAAAGTAAAACTGTGAAAAATTGCAATATTTTGGTTTAGAAATTTTGGGCAGTATATTACAATGAAGTGGGTTGTTCATAGTGTTCCACCATTGCATGACAATGGGCTTAATATATCGCCCATATAATCCCAAATTAGGATACCTGTTACAAATTGCATGCTTCATTCACTCAAGTATGTTGTCAAATATTGTATAAATCTCTCCAAGATTAGGAGAGTCTATATCGACATATTTAATGACATCTACAACAAGTGAGATGAAGGAGCAGACATATTTGCATACAAAAATTTCAAAAAAGACAAGTTAGAAAATCAGAATAAGAAACTTAATAACAAAATCAGCAATCAATTTATTAATAAAATTAGCAATTTATTAAAAGTTAACAATTTCTTACCTCACGTTGGACCACTAGTTGTCATCAAGGATTTTTTGTTTGATACTTTTTCCTTCAACAGTGTTTGTAGTAGGCCATCTAGTCCACTTTGAACTAACCATCGTCAATTGTAAAGCCTCCTACACCTCAAGCATCATCTCTAACAAAATGAAATAATTGGCATACCTAGACTCCATAGGTTTGTGGATTTTTTTTTTCGAAAAATTCTTGAAGAGAGCAAGTGAGGTGTGGTGGTTGCAAATGACCATCTGAATATCTCTAGCTTCTAGCTCCACTTGCTGCACTCAATCTGTCTTCTCTATATCTTTCAATGTGTTGTTCTATGCATGAACAGAATATGAGGTCCAAAAGATGTGCTTATAAGCAGCCTCCATTGTCATGCTAGCTAATTTGCAGACCCATGCCAAATTAGTGACTGCCTGAACAACATTTGAGACCTTGACCTCCTCTATGGCCTCTTTCAAAACATGAAATTGGATGTCCACATCCTTGCACTTTCCATAACAATCAATAGCTCTAAGAAAATAAGAGCCAGTTGGACATGGGACTATGATGTTGATGAGTGGCCAATGTCTAATATTGGTCCACCCATCTATGACAATAGATCAGCCTATCCTAATCCAAATTTGCCTCGTGTCCTCCACCAAAATCAGCTTAAAATATTCTTTGTCAAGGAGGGTAGTGCATAGTTTATGTTCTATAGGGGGTGAATGAGGGACCAACATAAGCTACATATTTGAACATATTGAACATACTTGCAATTGCCCCCACCTTCTCACTAGTATTAGTCTTTCTCTTTCCTCTTGTAGAAACATCACTAACACCACTACCAACTATGGAGGGCATAGGCATAGTTGATTGTGTTGGTTTTGACACACCCTTGGAATTTGCTTCTCCCTCCATATGCAATCTATGAACCTCTACCTTTTTATCCTCCTTTATATTTGGACACATATTAACCCCATGTCTCATAAGGCCTAAGAGATGAGAATATACTCTAGTGCAGCTCCCTATAAAATCTTTTTTTGCAAATGTGACACAACCACATGCTACTACTCGAATTTTTCTTTCTATCTTTGTCTAGGGCTCTCAAAAATTGGAGAAGAGGTTTTTTGATTTAAAAGGAACCTTTATATAAGGTTTTAAAATGGTTGAAGGGCACTCAAATGGATATTGTGGCTGTTTTCTTTCGCTCACAACACTCCCACATTATGATGAACCCCCAACTGACCTTGAAACTCACATTTCTTTTTTCCATCTTATGTTCACAACTTTCATTGTTGTTGCTCATGTTGTTTTGTGAAGCAATAATGCAAGTGCAAAATAAAAATAGTAAAAAAAAATCATACATTTCTTCTTTTAAACGTTGAAAAAAATAGGAAAATATTAAAATGGAAGAATCACTTACCTCTTCTCTTCTCTTGCTATTTCACTCCTCAGTGCTCACTAATGTTGATCTCTCCATCTGCACCTTCAAATACGTTCAATATGACTTTTTTGGACCAACTTGGTTGCAAAATTTTTTGGCATGTAAAAATGAGTTAGAATGAGATAGGTAGGTTGGGGACGAAAACATTGGAGACATCTTGGGGATGTTCGATTGTTCCCTCTCCATCGCCCCATCTTGAAAATGTTTCTGAAATGGTTAGGGCAAAAAGTGAAAAATCAGGGATGACTAAGGGACATCCTCGCATCCTCGGAATGTTCTCGGAATGGGTATAACTGAAAAAACCCCGAGGATGCGTCCCCAAGGAACATAGATTTTTAGGAATATGCAATTTTTTTTTGTATTTACTTATTTCAACAAACCAAAACAAACACCAACTACTGGAATGATAACAACTTATCACCAATATTATAATGGTTGGAATAAACTTCTGATATTAAAATAATGCTACAACCAAGAATACTTGATACCATTGCCATTCAGAAAATATTCTAATGATCATTATCACCTAACTGTATTGAATAGCAAACCTCTTTAATTTTTGATGCTGGTAACACCCACTATTTTCTAACTTTATTTTCTACAATCCTTCAATATGAATAACAAGCACCCCTTTTAATTTATATATACTGAATTTCAGATATTGCCTGAATTCTTTCAATGTTATATTCAACAACAAATCAAAGCTAACCATAATGAGTAACTGTAATCGACATTATTGATGTGATTGTAACATACCCAGTGATACGAAAAACTTGTACAGCAATATAAAATCTTCAATATGCATCTAACTAATGTGGTATCTCCAAATTGGGTAGGCTCCAATTATACATCAATGTGCTGTGACTAAAGTCAATTCAAATGATTTTAACCCCCAGATATGGAAGATTGGCTGGTGAGATGGTATGGTGGCTTGATATTTGGCTCTATTTTTTACTTAGTGCTGTGGAATTTATCAAGCTGCTAGTAGAGATCAGTTCTTAAAGTGCTGCTATTGATATGTATGGGCTCCACAATCACTAGCAATTTCTGTATGAGGTTCGTTTAGCAATCAACACACCTTTTCTAAATCACATTTAATAGTCTGTGATCCAATATAAGGCAGCAATCCCATAAAAGGTAGTGGATGATTTGTTATGGGCCCCTTAGTATTTATAGCAGATATGTATGGTGATCTCATGCAAATAGTTAGACAATGGTATAGCAGCCCTCAATAATATTAATATTTGCATTGATAGGAATACGATGAGCAGCAATAACATTGATATGAAATAGATATATAAAATGCAAATACAATGAGATTCAAACCAACAACACTTGATTTATATTGCAGCAAAAGATTGAGCAATGCCCTAGTACAAATCTGATATCAAATCTCCATACACACACCAAAAGCTAAAACATTCTGCAACCATACTCCACATTGACTATCTACTGCAAACCACACCACACTGAAATACTGAATCACAGGCAATACACTCTGAAACAACAATGGAAAATCTGCAAATCTTTGCAATCTGCATAATTTTTTGAAGTCTTTGATTTGCTTGCAAATATGAAACAGAATAAGTACAATCATGATCCCTGAGTAGAATCACCTCCAATGAGCGAGATGGTTTTTGTTCTCAAGTGTGTAATGGAAACCAAAGCGTTTTTGTCCTCCAATCACCTACACACCAAGTTTTATCATCCTTGAATGCTTCAAACTCCAAATTGAAGGGAATGGTGATTGTCATAATTGGATGATTTGCTTGGAGTCTTGACCTCTCTTTTATAGGTGCCTACTTCAGGCCCTCTATTATTTTATTTTCATTTTAATTTACTTTTCTTTCCAAGTATTTAAAAATGCTTTTAAATTACATCCAAAGGCCCTTTTTGAAATACATTTTGATGAAAGTGTTAAAAATACTTATTTAAGTATTACATAGGACCTAACATAATATTTAAGTTGCCCATTTGAAAACAAAGTTGGGCCCAACTTAAAAATATTATTAATTTTTTAGTTTTGAAAAGGGGACATGACACACTAATGTAAACCATTTAGATTTATCTTAACACTTGACATTGAATTATCAATCATCAGTTGTGTTCTATATTTAATTGTGTACATTTTGTGCAAATTAAGGTTATATATATGGCCAAACCTACTTAGACGAAACCTAATAATGTTTTGTTACTAAACTGTCGAACTTGAACCCTGAACTAAAATTTGAACCTGAACCCAAATTGGCAATATAGGTTTCACATTGTTTATTGAATAAGTATGCATATAAAAGTCAGATTGAATTTTAAATTATTTGATTTGCTTTGTTGCAATGTATGATTTGGTTGACAAGTCACCCAACAATGCAAATGGATGAAAGAAAGCAAAACTAGAAATCAGAAATGAGCAATAATAAACTATATTCTGCTCAAGAAAATGTAAAGCATACAATGAAAATGAGATATCCATATGAGAGTGATGAGTGGGCTTCCCTGCCCTTACTTCTTTTCTTTCTTTCCATCCACCCTTAGTTCCACTCGCCTTCATTCATTGATGGGTGCCTCCCTCCCCTTGTTTCGTTCTCCACCGGAATACCCGAAGCTTGAATTGGAGTGATGAGTGGGTATATATATGATTTGCCACCCAAGAGATTGAAAACACAACCAATATGGGATAATAAAAAGTCACTAAGTAAACTTAACCTAGTGTGAAAAGGACCTAAGTGGAGCACTAGTTAGATAAAGTTTCTTGTTCACACTAACATCTCCCCTTAAGTGCAACTTAGGAGAAGTGTATGCAAAAGATGGATCTTAGCTACAAGGCTTGATGACCTATGCACAAAAGATCCCCTCAATAGAAAAGGAGAAAACCTAGTGGGAAAAAACCATTGAACCACGAGGACACGCCCCCCCTTGAAATCTAGGTGTTTTGGGGACAGGGATGTCCTTGGGATGTTGGGACGCTAGAGAGATGTACCCCCACTGCATTGCCATTGCCACTGAGACGGCGGGGACATCGTTGGGACAATAGGTATGTTGGAATATCCTAGGGATGACTAGGCATCCCTTGACCGTCCTGAGGACGCTCAAAAGTCTCCTGCGGCGGTCAAGTAAAAAGCAACAAAAAAAATAAATCTTTAATTTCTTCATTGTTCATTGTTCATTTTTTATATTGTCATCAAAATTCGACATTGAAATTTAAATTTTATTTTCAAGTTTGTCAAACTAGGCTGAAACTTTTGTGTATCCTCTACTTTTGTGCTTTGTGCGACCTGATGTAAGAAAACAAAAGTGAAATTCTTGGTTGACAAAGATTAATAGCAACGATTTTTATTTGTGTATCCTTTGCTTTTGTGCTTTGTGCAATCCAAAGTAAGAAAAACAAAAGAAAATCTTTGTGTCTTAATCCTTTGCATTTTTTTTTTTGATTCGTAAGAGTAGTTATATTAAGTTGCCAAAAATATTATAGTTCGTCTGCATAGCAGGTGTTGCAAAAATTGCAGAAAATTTCCCAAACAGACCTACTTAGTAACCATACATTAACCTAGAAAGGCCCCCATCAGCCACCAAAATTTACAGACCAGGGTGTTGACAACAAAATGCCCTAAAAACCTAGCACCGACTACATTGAAACTAGGGAGATGCCTAGAGCCGAACACCTAGAGAAAGAGATGCCGACCACTACAATTGTAGAACTATAAAACTATAGTATTAATATTGCAGACCCAAAACCACCTTACCCAGCCACACGAACACCAGCTAGAAGCCGTTTATTTTGGCAAATTGGTCGAAATCTGCCACCCAGTCGAAACCATTAACCGACTCTAGCATTAGCAGCTTCTTGAGGAAACTAACCTCGTAGACTGCAATTTGACGATGCCTGACAAGGGCTATGCCTTTGAGTTCTAGCAACAAGGGATAAACCTTGATGACTTCTCTTGAGACCTTGACCAACGGAATATCACGGGGCTGAGGCGCTCGGCGACCCAGGGGGGTTGTTTTCATAACTTCTTCCAAGCCGCCCAAGAGCTCTTTCTTGAAGAGCTTGCAAACAATCACCTTCGCCTCTACTTTGGGTGTCTCCACATCTAGCAGTGACGCTAGGAACCTGGAGATGATATGGATGTTAACCTGGAATGTCTCCCGGTTCACTAGAAAATCCTTGCCCAAAATCATTTTGATGGCAACCACCACGTGAGGATCGATCCTGAGCATTATCCTTTTCAACCTTTGGTCGGTGATAGCCTTGAATGCAGTCTGCCTGACCTTGCAGTCTAGTTGGATGGGCGGTCTACCATGGCTACCTACGAAGAGCTTTGCAAAAAATAATACCCAAAGGATGGCGAAAATCATGCTAGGCTGTTGACATTTAAAGGGACTTCCTTCTCCAAGGCTCGCCACATCTATCAGGCTATGCAACTGCTTGCGTGCCTTTCCTAAAATCCTTAACACACGCCACCTATCCGCAATCATGCATCCTGCCGTGTCACGGTGCGCCAACTGGGAGATGTGTTGTAGCACGCTCTGATCGCCCGTAAATACCACTCATTATTACTACTACCGCCGGCGTCCTAGGCACATATTGGTATGAATGCCATTAATGGAAATTTTTTCACCATCCTTCAGACTCGAGCGAAAAGCCCAAAAGGCACTTAGTGAAAAGACAACTTCTGCCCCTTCAACTAGCCCGCACACATGATATGCTAGCTCAGCTGCCACTTGGGCAGCCACCTCCCCTGCAAGACCCCGACCTTTCCACATAAGCGTATGTGGGAAAGGTGCCTGCCCAACCACCACATCTTAATCCTTTGCATTATGTTGCATGCATAGTTTGAATTTTATATTTAGAATTATAAACTTATAAATTTTATATTGTTTATTGCAGTGTCGCAATGAGTTCTCATGACATGAGTGAGGATGAGGTTGAGGTTCATAATGAAAGCATAGAATCCGATTATGCACTTGATGTCGAGATTGAGAGGGGTGGCCATGACGATCAAATCCAAACCACTAGTTCCATGGTGAGTGCAGCTGAAAGTATTAATTGCCCCTCCACATTACTGGTAGATTATGCTAAGTGTCCTTTTGATCGTAAGTCTCCTTTGAAACAATTTGTAGCAAATTACTGAGCAAGCCGAGACATCTGGGGGCACAAGGTTGTAGAAGTGCCACTTTTGTGGCCTTGAATTTTTTTGGCAGCATTACTAGAGTTAATGCCCACCTCCTTCATATTCAAGGAAAAGGTGTGGAAGCATTTAAGTTTTTGGGGAGACTGGCAAACCTGAAATATAAAGTTGAGATATATAAGCTATGGGGTGTTAGTGAAGACTATGCTGTTGTAGGGAGATTGATTGAGACAACTTATAGACATGTTTGGTGGACTCCTTGTTGTGTGCATGCCATGAATAATGCACTCAAGGACATGGGAAAGATTAATTGGATCAAGGCAGTGGTCAATGATGCTAGAGATGTGTGTTGTACCCAAAATAAATTTTTGGCATTCTGTATAAATTGAGCTAAATCTTGTTAAAATGCCGTCAAAAGTTTGTTTTAGGTCAAACCAAACATAGGGTCTTTGTGGGTTTCTGTCAAGAACACGTGCAAAATTTGAAAATTTGAAAATTAGGGTTTTACGCTCCTATTTTCTGGGAAACCCCCGAAAATAGGACCTTCCCAGAAATGATTGAAAATGATTTTGATAGGATTAAATGACTTCACGATCACACTGGTCAAGTCAAAATCATCAAAAGACACGTTTTACTCTGGTGGGTTTATTTCTATTTTTTAGGAACAAAGTTAGGAGCTTCGTAGCCATTAATGGCAGATTGGCCAGTACCAGGTGCTGAAAGTTAAGCTTCAAAAGCTTTGACGATGCAACCATGGTGAAAAAGATCTAAAAGGATGTTGTTTGATGAAGGAGATTCCTGAAACCCAAAAAGGTCAAAATTTGACTAACTTTGGAAACATTACGAAGGAGAGATCATTTCGCAATGCTGAAAAGAGCCTTTTTCAAGCAGGGGCGCCCATGATTTTTAAAGGTCAAATGCAGTCTGTTGAATCATCCAAGACAGTCATCCTCGGCGTTTGCTTACTGGCGCGACAACGAAACAAACAGCTAGATCATCTGATGAGTTGATCATAAGCAGTTGCCGACGAAGCAAAAAGAGGCTGTTGACGAAGTATCAAGAAACAACTGTCGAAAGTAAAGATCAAAGAATAAAGAGCCTTTTCCAAAGAAAGGCGCCCTTCTTTCTGGACCTCTAGATGCTGACAAATGACCAAAGGCCTCCCAGGACAATCTTCTCAGCCTAGGTAGATCTCAACAATGCATCTGCAAGCACAGGCATCTAACGAAGTAGTCAACAAATAATCAGGATCAAACCAGGGCACATTTCAGATAAAGATAACCAAGCTGAAGGGCAAAAGCGCCCTTTTCAATGAGGGGCGCCCTTGAATAAAGGGACCCTAAAATGACTTCTGAGTTTTCCAACTCCAGTCATCTTTGGTGAAACGGAGTTGGCTACATGACAAGATATCAAACAAGATCATCTGATTCTCCGGTCAACGAGAAATCCAGATCAAAGCACGAGAGGTCGTTTCAAAAGGCTAAAGAATGAAGATTGAAAATTCACCAAGGCAAAAGCAAAAGCGCCCTTTCTTGGAAAAGGCGCCCTTTCTTTTGAAGCCTTAAACTCAGCTTTTTACCATCGTATCTCCCAGGCACTTCTTTGCAGGTTGGATCCAACTCAACAATGAATGTGCCAGCAACAACTCAGGATCAACAAATCAAGCTAGATTCAGGATCAAACTGAGGTCATTCAAGAGAGAAAACAATAAAAAAACTTGCAAAACTCAAAAGGGATGCCTAGAAGAAGACAAAGGCTAGGTTGTTGACTAAAGTCAAGATACTTTGAGATAAACTTGGCTAAATCACTCCATGATTAGTGGAAATCACCTTTTTGAACTTCAGATCAAGCCAAAACAACTTTTGATCATGAGTTAAGTCCCCAAACTTGTGGATCTAAGGCTTGAGTCTATATAATCAAGGTATAGGCGTCCTACTTCATTATTTCATTGCAGGTTAAGGATCAAGAACAGCCATAAGCTCTCAAGAACGCCATTTACAGATCTGGACAAGGTTTTCATCCGTTCTTCAATATTTCTTGCACATTTGAAGCAGAAGAAGATTGCTAATCTGAGGTTGGTTTCAGAGATAGATTTTCTCAGGGAGTCAGATAAAAACTTCCAATCCATCTTCTGTCTACTTCCTCTCTTCTTGTCTTAGGTTTTCTTGCATATTACAAAAAAAAGGCAACATGCTACATCAGATCTGATCAATTGGGTAGATTCAGCATAATTTTCTAGTGAAACCCATCTCGTCAGATTTTCTAGAATCAACAAACTTGTTGCCCCTATTTTTGGGGGTTTTTCCGAAAAAGTTTCAGAATCAAAATTTTGAGGAACTGGTCTTGTTCAACATTGAAGCACAAAAAAAACCCATGTGCCAGACTTTTTCCGGAAAAATACTTCTTGGCAGGGTGCTATTTTTAGGGGTTTCCGAAAATTATCAGAACAAGGTCAAGTTTATAGTCAATCTTTAAGTTTTTCAAGATGCAGTACTCTCAGGTACAATACGGGACCAAGACGGCCCTATTTCATGATTACTTGAAAACAGTTGACACAAACTTACATTAGGTAAATCCAGTGGTTGATCTGGAGCAGCTGGAGGGCATGAATCAGATCACATTGCAAAATATTGAAGAATCCGGGTTGCTACAGGCTGCGTCCATCCCCATCACATTACAGAGCGTGGAGCTTGTAATCGCTTGTGTTAAGCATTACAATCCTACCACTAGAGAAATCAGAGTAGTGGATGGGAGAATTGTTTGCAGTCTAAAGCCTCAGGATATTGAAAAGTGCTTTGATATTCCATCATGTCCTAACAACAAAGTCATATCAGTGATGGAATGCGAGAAGGCATTCAAGACGGCCAAAGACAAATGTCAAAGGGTAATAGCTGAAAAATGGCTAAAAGTGACAAAGGTTAGCTTGCCTAAGTTGGTGGGACGAGGAGAATGTAAAGATGAGTACGCAATGTTAATCACTCTACTCAATAGAATCACTGGAGAAGAAGATGGCAATCAATTCTAGTCATGGATGTATTATGTCATTGCGAAAATCATTGGCAGAAGGGAACATTATGACTGGGCCACTCTGATTAGTGACACACTCCATCAACAGATCACTGGGTATCTGGAAGCTCACAGGTTCCACATGTGCTCTTACCTGGTATACCTGATTGCCTTCCAAGGTGATTTCAGGATATTGAACATTGTGGGAACCTTAGGTGTGTAGAAGGTTCATGAGCATTTTACACGTCTTGAGTTTACTCAAGCGGAGCAACACTTCAAAAGAATGAGTGATCACTTCATTATGCACACCGTACGTGAGCTAGACCGTGAGATGCACGTGCATATTTCACAGACAACTAGAGAGGCAATGGCGGATTGGGCAGATTGGTTCATCCAATTCCCTACGTTCTCCTACATACGTGTGTATGGCTACATTGGTCACCCCACCATGCTACCAAGATACCCTTCAGATAGGGTAGTCTTCATGGAATTCCTGAGACAGTTGTCTGAAGTCCACGTCTACTTGCGCTTGAAGAAGAAGACAGCTGTAAACTTTCTTGTTGGAATGGGACTCTATAGATGCAGATTTGCGACAGATGCTAAGATGATGAGTTAGGAAACGGTGAGGCTTAATCTCAAGTACCTCATTGAGAGAAGGTCCTATGATCCCAGAGGGCTCTATGCAACACATCTCGAGCAACACTCGTCACATAAGTCTTCTATGGAAGATTATTGGGTAAATTGTCAAGACGAGTATGAAGTGCGAAGAAGGACTACAGCAGGTTCAAGCTCCCGCAAATTGCTGATTTTATGTCAGCAGACATCAATGGCCTATCCGACGATGAAGGGGAAGTCACTCTCCCCTCATTCTTCGCAGATTCAGTTAACTCCCAACCACTCCCAAGAGTGGATTGGTATGCCAAGGAAAACACGTCTATAGAGGAAAGAACGAGTAGAGTGGTTAGAAATAGCCAACTCTATCTCGACAGCAAGAAATCAAGGAAGGTGATATCTCACAGAACAGAGCCGCCACAGGTTCAGTCTACACCACCTTCCACTTCAAGAAGGAAGCCTAGGCATAAGCAATGGTGCAATCCTCCCCAAGGGATGAGGATGTCAAAGCCTACAAAGCCCAGAACACAGAGGACACCTGTGGAGAAAGCCACACATAGTCCTGAAATAATCATGGGTATTTGCCCCAGAGCAAGGAATAGACACTGCTACCCCTGAATCAGCATAAGTTGTTGCTGAGGAGCCAACAACAATAGTTGCTGAAGAGCCAGTAGCAGAAGAAGCAGCAGTAGAAATGGTGCCTGTTATGGAAACAGAGCCGCCAATATCACCACCATCACAGCAGTCACAAGTCCTCATTGACTTGGATTCGCCACCGAGAGACATTGCTCCAGCACAGTCTCACACATCGGGCATTCAAGGGCCTCATATTCCTCCTAGTGAAGTTCACCGAGATTCCATTTGGCTTGAAGGCTTCCTAGGAAGAAAGAGGGAAAAACCCTCCTATGAACTTGACTTCACCGAATTCGACCACGTCCCACAAGACATGCCGGCGAAGAAGTTGAAGAGGCAAGTTCACATAGAGAGGAATGCAGAGCGTGAAATTATCATAGACTGCTGCCCCACCAGTAGAGAAAAGCATACACGAGGTACAAGTAGAAGACTATACATTGTCTAAACTTAACCTTGGGAAGACTACACGACAAGTGGAGGCAGATCTTCTCAGAATAGCTTCGGTGAGTGCACAAGAAAGAATGGCCAAGGATGGAAAAGAAAAAACAGCCTTAAAGGCTGAAAATCAGCAACTGAGGTCATACATTTCCAACTTGATGCATGGCACCCTGAACGTCTCAGCCTTACCTTCAGGATTGCTAGATCTCCCCGCAGAACAAAATCATCAACAATTGATAACATACGGCAAACACTTGAGAGATCAAGTGGAAGAGTTTGTTCTCAAGGGTAGATGTAGACTGACAAATCTATACCAGTTATGGGATAGAGCACATGGACTTTGTGCAGAGATCCAACAATCAGAACAAAGAATTGCAGAGAAGAGACTAGAAGATGAGAGCACAATTGTAGACTTGCAATTGGTGTATCAATCGGTCTACTCCGAGGAAAACAAGCAACATCTCTTTGCTTGGAAAGAACAGTTGGCGTACAAGGTGAAAACCTATGACGCCCATTCAGTAGAGTTGATTGACTACATACGGGTGGTCTCCACTATTATCAACTTCGCCAGAATGTTGGTAATATCTTTCCCTTGCATGGAATATCAGCATGAGGGAGGAGAATACATCGAAATGGTCACGGTATAGAATCAGTTCAGAGACGTCATCCACAGTATCTTTCTTGATAATCCAGATGGTTGCAAGTTGGCTAAGGTGGCAGCTTTATCAACCAAGTTCGAAGAGGTAGCATCTCAGTGCATAGACTTTAGGAATCAACTCACAACGGGTGAGGTAATGCTGCGACGCCATGTCATCATTCTACAAAGCATTAACTCCCTAGAGGCTGATGAAGTCAATGAATGGATAGAGACACTGCTGATTAATGGTGAGCTGTAAAGGCACCAAAGAAGGATGTCCTACACCCTCCAAGTGGCATTTATGATACTTGAGTTTGACTTGATGCCTTTCCAAGTCAACTCAAGATGACATTAAATGTAATTGGAGTTAACTTGATGCCCCTTTCCAAGTTAACTCCATATCCCTTAAATCATGCATTGTCAGATCCCACTGATTAAGGATGTCTAATCGGCTTCCATAATTTGTGGATCTTAGATCTCCACTAAATGTGGATGTCTATTTTGGAGGGATACTTACATTAAAGTTCACCTTTAGTTTACTTTCAGTCAACTGAAGTAGTTTCCAGTTGACTCTTTGTTTACTTTCAGTTAACTGAAGTAGTTTTCCAGTTAACTGCTTGTTCCCCCTTTTTAGGAATAAATCTTGCTAATTGATTGGCAAGAACTCATTGTTAACTCAAGGAGATTTTGGGGTTGCCCACTCCTTTGAGTTCTATAAATAAGAGCCTTGGGCTCATTGTTTGTTTAACTTTTACTTGCTATGCAAAATTGCTACGCCATTGTTGCCAACAGCTTTGAAAGCGAATATTTGTTCACTCTTGGATGAGAGTTCGTTGGTTGATTGTAATTGTGCATGATTTCGTGCCTTTGCTAACCCAACCTTTGTAATTCGTTGATGAATCTTGAAGAAGAATATCAGAAGGCGCTTGCATTTTGATCTACCTATTTGAGTTATTTCCACTTCTTGTATCAAATAGCTTGTTGTTTCATTTCCCTCCTTGGATAGGGGTTCCTCCTCCTTGGATATTTGTCATTAACAGTTATCGTTTGTTGTTGTTTAATGCATTGTCCTTCAACCTATACTTCGGATAGGGGTTCCTCCTCCTTAGCAAGTTTGTCGGCCAAGACATCGTTAATTTGTTGTTTTTTGTAAACCGTTTCCTAGCCCATACCTCGGATAGGGGTTCCTCCTCCTTGGCAGGTCTTAGATCCAGTTTACCGTAAAGAGTGTTTGCTTGTACCAACCTTACCCCGGCATATATCCGAGAGTTCAAAGCCTCGGCCATATTCTCAAGAGACGGCAAATTTAGGTGATCCAACTAATCCATTCCCGCTCCTATACCCTCATGCCCTGTTTACCTTGAAGGTATTGGATAGATTAAAAGCTAGAATAGTCGTAGTTAAGATCTGCAAAAACTAGAGAAAAAGCTTAGCTGCGGTGCATTATGTTTGTGCACCCTTGTGTCCTACCGTTGAAGTACAAAAAGATAGGAATCTTAGTTTACCATTCCCTTCCTTATGCATTGCTTTCAGCAGAGAGGGACTTCTCCTCTTTAAATAACGAAGAAGTGTTGCAAAACATTTGAAATAGCTGAACGTTTACAATCAACACTCTAGAGGTGCTAATTTAAATGCCAACAATGTGCAAATTTTTTATCTACAATCACCACACTTCACATGCACTCTTCAGGAGCTTCTCTAAGGAGTTCTTGAAACTTGTCAAGACTAGATATGTATCCTATTTCATTCTCTTGGAGAGAATTCTTGAGTTGCAAGAGGCATTGCAACTAATGGAATTTGTGGCTTGAGTCCAAGACAAAGTAGGGGAAGAGAGTGAATGATGTAGTGAAGAGTGATGTTTTTTGGGGTGATGCAAAATATATAGTCTCCATAATTACTCTAGTCTTCCAAATGATTAGAAATGGGGATGCCAATGCACGTAACCTTTGAGAGGTGTATGAGTGCATTGATAGTATGCTTGACCAAATGAGGGCTGTCGTGCGAGAGGACCCCACATTAGCATTCTACAATGAGCACATTCGACCAATCATTCATCAGAGGTGGGAGAACTCACACTCTCTTGCACATGGCTGTCTATGCATTGAACTCCAAGTGGTACAAGCAAAGGCCTGGTAGAGTTACACCCATACATGATGCTAAGGTGAAGGTAGGGTTCTTTAGGGCCATCGAAAAGATTTATGATCCTGGAGAGGCGAGCATCATTCATATCGAGTGGACAAAATTTGCCACTCTTAGCGGTTATTTTGATGCGGCCAAGATGGATATGGCAATTATGGCACAAGAGGACCCAATTTTGTGGTGGAATTGCCATTGACCAATTTGTTTGATTACCACTCTAGCCATTTGATTGCTATCTCAAGTTTCTAGTTCTTCAGCTGTTGAGCGGAATTGGTCTAATTATAGCTTTACCCGCTCACTTAAGAGGAATTGTAATGTCCCCTTTCTAGTTGAATCACTTCAACCCGAATCTTGCATTCAAAGTGTTTCTCAAAGAGACATTAGAAACATTAGAGATCAATAAATTTCAGTAATAACATCTAATTAGATCGAAGATGATATAATTATTGTTGATGTTATAGTGGCGGGAGATATCTTTCTCTCTAATTCTAGAATATTAAATATTAAACAAATAATTGTTAAGGCAAGTTGGCTTTATTATAATTAATATTTTATTTTCTTTAAGAGGTCGACCAAGTGAAGAGTCGCCTTGCTTGTGAAGAGTCTCTTCGCATTGTATATATAGAAGGAGATGATCATCCATTTGATCATCAATTAATTCGTTCTCAAGTCAATTCGCACTTATCAAGGAGCTCACATATCTACAGCAGATCATCATTTGCTTAGAGCAGATCGATATCAAGGAGAATTCATAGAAATTGTGTATTCGCATCTAGGAGAGGTGTTGTGTTTCATTGTATCAGATCAGCCTAGAGTTTGGCCCAGTTGTAAGCAGATTTCTGCTCTCTTCATTAAATATATAAGTGATACATTTTTGACTTGGTTTTTCTCCCTCGAGAAGGAGGGTTTTCCCAGGGTAAACTGCTGTGTTCATTTGTCTTATGTGTTGCATTTTTAATTGCTTACATTTCTGATCTAAAACTAACAATTATTTCATTCTTGTTAAAGGATTATTCATTTCCTCCCTATTACGTACTCAAAATGATTCCTCTATAATATATTTCATGAGTACATTAGATATTAAACATCTTTCGAGATCCCATAAATGGAATTCTATTATACCATTTTAACATCACAGTGAATAAATGAAGTCATTATTTGTAAGGCTCAATAATTGCTGCAAGCATTATTATTTGCACAATCGTGTATATATATATTCTATCTAAATAAGTATATATCATCATTCTAATTGACTTCAAAATACATATATATCTTTATTTCTATAAGAATATATATATATAGGGAAGAGTACATATGCACTACTTACATAATGATATTTAAATAGAATATATATATATATATGAATAATAATATAGGGAAAAGTACATATGCACTACTTACATAGTGATCTTTAAATAGAATACTCATGTTATATTATTTATTATAAAATTTATCTATATCTGAGTATGTATAAATAATCATATAAATAATCATATAAATAATCATCATCCCCTTCTTATTTTCTGATACCTTTTATTTAATTATATGACCACATTTACCTTACTGTTATTGGACTGCAGAGATATGTCTGCTTTCTGCTTACTTTTCTACCCCTCATCCCCTTTTTTTGGTCTTGCTGAAGTCTTTCTTAAATACCCGATAAGGTCAAGGTTTGCATCTCTTTTGACTGGACGTGACTTTTGGTGTAATCGCTGCCTTTAGAAAGGCGCTTCCCTTGCTGCACTAAAAGTCATCGCTGCCTCTTCAGGTTTATTAGTGATCGCTGGGTTTTTGTGATTTTTTCAAGTTTGTCTTTATCTTATTTCAGATTATGTTGGTATAATAATAATAGTATGACCATAATTTGAATTGCATACATTAATAAAATAATAATATTGTTACTTATGATTAATATGTATGCATTATATTGTATTTATTATTCTATTTATTAATTGGTGTATTATTAAATTATGATTTGTGTTATTATATTTTGTATTTTACATTTCATTTATAATTTGTATATTATATTTTGTGTATTGTATGGTATTGATAATACTTAGATTTATTATTAATATTATATTTATAATTATAATATTATCAATGATAATTATAATTATATTTAAATCGTAATTACTCATGTTTGGATTTTGATATTTATTTGTCTTTAGATGCTTTATAGCTTAGTGTTACAATTTTGGGGGACATGACAATCCTCCCCGCCCAAGATTGCTTGTCCTCAAGCAATCACAATTCCAATCATCTTTCCACTTCAATAGTCACAACTCCTTAACTCAAGAAGTAGTTAGACAAACAAAATTTTAATTAATCTTTTGAGCATAAGACACCATGGAGTAATCTTGTTTGAAGACACATCTGGAATGAAGCAAACACATGGAACTACTTAATGAAGCATAAATATGCGTATATGTCGGGACATATGTGGGTTACAAATAATATCTATAAATACATAAGTCGCATAGTGTGTGTGCACGCAATTCGCAAGATATAGACATGAATACAAGTAAGAGAGAAGGTATTCACACATGATCACACACAAATCATAATGTAAGCCACAAAGTATTCACTTGAAGGTACTCAAATACACAGGAGGCATGGATCAAACACAAGCATACATGGGAAGAGTATTCATGAAGTAAATATGTTGAAGACATTTAAGACATAAGCAACATCTAAATATACAGAAGAAGTGAAGCATATCATAAACTCATAAAACATATACATGGAGTGTACGCATAGAGTATTGTAAGACATCCGTTGTGAGCAGCAGTACGCTACTTCGCGGAGTCATGAAGTATACATATAAGCATGAATCATGAGAACAAATGATTACTTAAAGTCATAGAAATACATGCAAGATATTGTAATACATGTTGGCAAGATCATATACATGAATGCACATGAGATATGTAGGTCATAACACCAAGTACATACAGGCATTCAAACATAAGGACACATATCAATTAAGAAGTAGATGAAGCATGAAGTATTCATATTAGCACATATGAAGCATACATATAGGAATTACACACATGAAGTGAGAAACAATTAGTCATTACATAAGGCATGAGTATATAGAGCATTCAAGTACACTCAATTTTACTTCTATGTATGGAATAAATGCATTCAATAAGTAAAAAAATACACATGAGATTCTTCGAGATTTGGATGTTGCTCTAGTTGTCACAGTATATGATTGATGGCTAATGCCAAGTCTAGTGAGGATATTTTGAAGCCAAATAGCCTCAATGACGGCATTGATAGTGAGTAAGAGCAATAACATTCAACTGTTTTATCTGCCAACAAAAGGGACTAGAACCAGGGTGAAAACTGTATCCAGATGTGGACTTGCAATCATCAAGATGACTAGCCCAGTCAGTCTGTGTATCCAATTAAATCCAAACTTGTGCCTATTGTATAATGAATCTCGTATTTGTGAGTGTCGTGGATATAGTGTAGAATGTGTTTGGTTGCTTTCCAGTGAAGCTCATGTGGCTTCATCGTGAAGTGCGAAACAATGGTAATTGCAATTGAAATGTTGGGGTGAGTATGAATCAAGTAGGTGAGGCTACCAACAAGTTGATTATACAAGATCGTATCGACCAATGGTGTGGAACACTTTGCCTCAAGCTCATCCTCCCATCTTCCTTCCTCCACTTTGGATTTAGATGACTGTAACTTAGAGGATTTTCATCCAGCTTCCTCTACTCGTAGAGTTGATCACGAGGTTTCATCCTCCTCTTCGCAAAGTTCAGATTCTAAGTTTGAGGATTCTCCTCCTCCATCCCCTACCATGCCTCGTTGGGCTCATCAAACACTTGAGTCTATAGGCACTCTTGTTGGGGATCCTTCAGATACTTAGAGGACTTAGTCACAACACCAGGCCATTCCCAATTCCAACATTGCCACAATTTTAGATCCATAGTCATTTCGTGAAGCATCGGGTATTGTTGAGTGGGATTCAACAATGGAGGAAGAGTACAACTTTGTGATTTGGAACAAAAATTGGGATCTTGTTCTACTTCCTAAGGGAAGACAATTGGTTCAGTTAAGTAGATCTATTGAACCAAATTTGTAGCGGATGGATTAATTCACAAGTACAAAGCACGACTTGTGGCCAAAGGTTTGTTGTAGGTGCTAGGTATAGGCTACATTGAGACCTTTGCCTTGTCACCAAAATGAATTCCATTTGCTTGATACTTGCTATTGCTGCAGCTCATGGTTGGGCTGTACATTAGATGGATTTGAAGATTACATTTCTTCATGGGGATCTACAAGAGGAGATTTACATGGATTGATCATAGGGATTTGTTTAAGATTCTTCATTGGTTTGTCATTCCTTTTTCACACTAACATGCAAGATACAAGGTCCATTCTGAACTAGTTTGAGTTTTTTTCCTTGTCCCTTGATTTTTGTCATTGGTCAAGTATAACGAAATCAGATCCCCTGCTTAGAAATTATGAGATGTGTGATGCTTTATTTATGTTTGGGCTGTGTACATTTGTTGAGATTTTTGAAGTTTCTTTTGCACCTTTTGGTGAATCTGTTTGATCCTCTCTACAAGCCTAGCAACTTTATTTGGTGGTTGAGCTCCCTAAAACATTTGATGAACTCCTTTGCCCAAACATGACTACAAATGGACTCTATTGTAAGAAACCACAACATATCTCAAATAGAGATAAGAATTTTTCAGAAATTGGAAATCCCAGTAATTTACTGTGGATTTTGGCAAACCAAACTGCACCCACACATGGATTAATTTTTTATGTATTTTCTGGCCTTGATATAGAACATGCATCTTGTTGAAAAGGTCCACAATAACAAACACATAATTATTACCTTGCTTTCTCTTTGTTAATCTCAGCATCAAGTCAATGGGGGTACTGGTAGAGTTGTAAAGGGTCTTGGCTTTTGATTACTTGACTTTCTTGTATTGCACTACACACATCATCAAATGAATCTTGCATCATCTTCCTACACCTTAGGCCAAAATACATCTCTGCAAGTTTGCAATGGTTTTGACTTTTGCCAAACCCCAAGTGTCTAAGTGCTTTTGATGTGTGGCTTCTGTAATGAGCTGAATGCTATTGTCTTCTTGTGGCACTTTGAATGTGTTCATTTTAAACAACCATTCTTCTGGAAAACAATCTGTCAATCATCTAGAGTTTGACATCTTTTTTCTGCAGTGCAGACCACACCCACTTAAACTCTGGATCTTATGCATTTGTTTATATTCCTCATTGCTGAAAGGTATAATTGCATGACGGTGCTTGCTGCTGCTATCTTAGTCATTGGTGGTCTGGGAAATGTATCAACAATCCTAGTTATCATCCTTTCATTTTGTTCTTTAGTTTAGGGGAAGATCCCCAATGATTTGATGGTGCTTGAAAGAGTAACATTCAAAAAAAATGTTATATACAAATTTTGGAAAATGAAAGACATTGTTTAGGACTTTCCCACATAATTGTTTTTATTTAACATTAATTAGTAAATCGCTGTTTTTTTGACCACTGCTCAACTATTGGCTCTTTGTAATTAACAGCATCCTTACCTTAATCAACAGATTGAATTCTTCTGAGAAACACATCAATTTGATGTTAAGAGGATTGTTGCAACTTACTTTGGATTTGTAAGTAGTGCAATGGTAGGTGATCCCTATGAGTAACAATTTCCTTTCCGGAAATAGTGGTGGTACTGGTTTGATACAAGGAGGTTTTAGGTTTGGGTCCAAATTTGATCTGCCTATGGGGCCGCTTAGGGTCTTGTGTTTTGCTTGCAGGATCTCGGGTGAACCCAAAACAAATTTGGTGGGTACTTACGCCCAGGCAGTGTATTTCACCATTCTTTTTACATTTGTTTGACTTTTTTTGACCAAAAAGTGAAATTTGCCCCCGCAAACCCCAAAATGTGGTATAAAAGACATCTAAAAGACAAAACAAACTCATTTCTCATATTGTGAATGAAAACAAAAATATTATTCATCATTGCTGAACTTTTTTTCTTGCTTGACATTGCACAAATAGAGTTGAAGAGATTAATTGGTGAACGTTCCAAACTGGTTGGTTTTGTATTCCTATGCATTTGCAAGAGTTCATTTGTTGCCAAGGAGATCATAGAGGAAGATTTCTTAAAAGGGGTAGGTTTTTTTCAAGTTTTTCGTTTTTATTTCCTACATTTTTTTTACAATTGAGCTCTCTTATTTTATTTTGTTTTCATTCTTCTAGGAATTATAACACATGCTTAATTTTTAAAAATGAATTATGTTGTATATATATTTTGCTATGTTACACGGGGACGCGTCCCCTGCCCCAAAACCCCCCGTCCCCGTCCCCTGCTGTCTCGGGGACGGGGGGACGCAAAGGGGACGTCCCCCTACCGTCCCCAAAAATGCAAAATCCATTGGAAACGCTAGGAAACGTTTCCTTCACTTTGGGGACGTTTCCTCGTCCCCAATACGGATTGGGGACGGATTGGGGACGTTTCCCCATCCCCAGTACGAATTGGGGACGGACTGGGGACGGCTAGCCGTCCCCTACAGGCTGCAAGTCAAAATATATTAAAAAACAATTAAAAAATGATTTTTTAAAGGTTTAGTTCCTTCGCGCGGGGCCCACCAACTGTTTAATGTTTTAATTGTTTGGGCTAAAGTCTGAAAAAGACTAAATATTAAATCTTTTAGTTCCACTCTTGTCAGAGGATGATAGTGACTCAGATAGTTCTAAGTCTTTGGATATTCATAGCCTGAATGAGGCTTAATTTCATAGACTGTTGTATTTAATATTTTGATTTTCATGTTTGAACTTTGAGACTTCTGGATACATGTTTGAGACATTTGGATATTTCATATTGATAGACCATGGTTTTATTGATGTTTGATACTGCTGTGATAAATTTTATAATGCTTTAATGACATTTCTTATGCTGTTATAGTACTACTCTCATGATTTACTTACATATTGATATTGTTGTTATCAATTATTCATTTATTGACATATCTATTTCTCTTTCCCTCTCTCTCTCTCTAATATATTAATAAATTTTGAAAAAATCATATGTATATATGTATTTTGTATGTCGCCGTCCCCTGCTGTCCCCTAAAAATTGCCCCTTAGGAAACGTCCCGGAAACGCGTCCCCTACCGCCCCCCCGTCCCCGTCCCCGACAGGCCGCGGAACATAGATATTTTGTTTTCATTTGCTTCAATTCTTTGAATGTGTTGTTTATTGAATTTGTTGTCTTAGGTATTACAATGGTATCTGGTTTTAGCTCTGTGAGGTGACTCCATTTAAAAACAAACCCAAACTCTCCCCTTTAAAAATATGTTGAAATGGTACAACAACTTCCAAGTTGTGGGGGTTATGTTTGGATTTTTAGTGAATGTAATGTTAGATATTCAAGCTCATATAGTCGAGTGAAAGGTCATTTGTGCAAGATCCCTGGATTAGGTATCAAATTTTGCCTAGGCAAAGGTGGCAAAGGCATTCTAGAATCACAAGTCTTGGCATATATTGATGAGCAAGAAAAAAATGGATCAAGCAATAGGCTATAAATCAAATTATTATTTGTTAAAGAAAGGATCTTGAGGGATGAAGCATTCTCCACCACCTTCTAATCTTCAACCTATAGAGAGCCACCCATTTTTGTCTACACCTGAAGAACAACCTGTGGCCTATACACATAAGAGATCAAAGGGACTGTTGGAAATGACATTTCAAAATGAGTCTCAAGAGATTGCCGATAAACACATAGCGAGATGTGTTTATGCGAATGGGTTGGCATTCAATGTTGTTTGCTCACCATATTGGCAACAAATGGTGAAAGCAATTAATGAGGCTTTAAAATGGTACAAGGGCTTGGGTTATGAGAAGGTGCGTAACACTTGATTGGAAGAAGAGGTGAAGTTCGTAGAGGAGTCCTTGAATCCTATAAGGGATTCTTGGGCCGAAATGGGGGTGTCCATCATTTATGATGGATGGAAAGATTTAAGAAATCGACCATTGATCAATGTTATTGCAGTGTCCCCTAAATAGGCAATGTTTTTGAGAGTAGTGGATTGTGAAGGGGAGGTGAAAGATGGTGCATTTATTGCTAACATTCTTTGTGAAGCCATTGAGGAAGTTAGCCCTCAAAATGTTGTGCAAGTTATAACAAACAATGCCAAAAATTGTAGAGCGGCTGGGTTATTGGTTGAGAAGCGATGTTCACACATTTTTTGGATACGTTGTGCTGTCCACTCCCTCAACCTTATGCTACAAAAAATTGACACCAAAATTGATTGGATCAAATAGGTGTATGTTGGGGCCGAAGAGATCCAAATGTTCGTATCCAACCACCATATGTCACAAGGCATGTTTAGAACATTCTCGCAATTGGAGCTGTTGAAGGTAAGTTAAATATGTTTCACTTTAGTAAAGTTTTTAATTTTAATTTTTGTAATTTTAATGTTTTTAATTTTGATTTCAAATAGGTTGTTGAGACTCGTTTTGCCTCCAACACAATTGTGTTGAGACAAGTTGTGAAGGTTTGTTAGGCACTTTCTAACATCGTCATCAACCCTAATTGGTCCATATGGAGACATCTAACACTACAAGGGCAGCAAGGTTTAAGCAAATGATTCTAGATGACATTTGGTGGGATCATGTTGAGTATTTCCTTAGTTTCACTAAATCCATATTGAGCATGATCCGTCATATTGACATCGATAGGCCTTGTTTGGGTGAGATATATGATGGTATTGACTCAATGATTGAGAAGATGAAAACCATCATAAGTGCAAAAGAGCAAGATCCTGAAGAAACTTTCTTCAAACAATTGCAAAAAATCATTGAAGAGAGATGAAACAAAATGACTACTCCGCTACATCTTCTTGCCTTTGCATTGAGTCCCAAATATTATAGTGCTGAGCTCCTTTTTGTGTCAACAAGAGTTGCCCCATGTATAGATGTTGAAGCCAATCAAGGGTACAAGTTAGTAGTTTGTAGACTCTTCATTGATTTTGACATGTGGGATGTAGTGAGGGTTGAGTTCATGGATTTTGCATGCTCCAATGACTTTAATATTGATGCTCTTTAGGAAAAATACAAGGTCAATGCTCGTAGTTGGTGGTACTTCCATGGCCAATCATTCACACACCCACAACCTCATGCGCTCAAAATTTTATTGCAAGTAAATTTTATAAAAAAAATATTTTATCTTTTAAGTTTTGTTTATGTTTTAATTTACAATTTAATATTTTTAAATTTATAACTCTTAACTCTCTAATTTTGTCTTAATAGGTTGCTAGTTCATCTATGTTTGAGAGGAATTGGAACACATACTCCATCCACCCAGTAAAGGGCAATCAACTACCCTCAATAAAGGCAGAGGACTTGATGTAAGTGCATTCAAACTTGTGGCTCCGTACACACAAAGTGGCTACAAGGAAGGGAACACAAGGAAGTGGGGTATCAAGCCAAAGCATATTGACTTGGATGCTTCCACTTCTCACTTTGCTGCACTTGATGTTGATGATGAGCCAACTAGTGAGCATGAGAGTGCTAGTGCCATTGCCAATCGCATTATTTTTGTTTCTTTTAATTTACTAGTACCTACATCATCTAATATGGATGGTGATGATGATATTTTTGAAGACCCATATGATGATTTTTGATCAATGATGGCTGATTGTTGACATTTGACATTATTAATTTTTAATTTTATTGTGATCCCACAATAGTGGTTTACAATTTTTGGCCAAACCGGACACTGAAATAGTTTTTTTTAATTAAATCTTCACTTTTGGGCACCTATAGCGGCTAAACCATAAGGAATTTGAAGATGATGCAAACTAGAGTTTTGTGAAATTTTGTCTGTAGATTCTAAATACATTTTTAACAAAATTTTTGGAATCAGATTGCACTTCTTTTTCCATCTCCCTCGAAAACTAGTTTTTTCAGAAAATAACATTTTTAAAAAGTGACGCTCACCATATAACGCATAACCTTTTTCCATGAAGTATAAAATTCCAATTCTTTCGAATTTAGATTTGTAACTCTTATATCTAGTGCTTCTAGTTGGTTAGATAGTTTTTTATTGAATATTTTTTCTTTAATCAAGTTTCAAAGTCAAACCAATTACAATTTAGACATATCGTGACCATATAACGCGTAACTTTTTTTGTATGTATCGAAATTCAATTTTTTTTTTTTTGTTGGATCAAGGACTTCAATAACTGGTGCACTCATATTTTTCAATTTTTTTTTTGATAATCTGTTATTTTTCCACATGTGCAGAATAGAGAGTTTGATTTTCGGTGGAAAACCTACATTCACAAGAAATAAAAAATAAATATAATAATAAAATTAAATTTATTTAAGATTATACTTTTTGGGAAGCTTATAATAAGGACTACATACTTACAAAAAATAAATTTTAAATGAATTCATTTGATCCCCCAAAAGGTAAATCAAAAGTGGTTTTTTATCAGAATTTTGATAGGTTTAAAGGAGACTTCGTTATAGGTATGGTTTAAAACTAGCGGGGTTCTATCCAAGGGGGTTTCATCTAAGGTAGTTTGATCAAACCTTTTTCAATTGGAATGCTTTAAATAGAACTTTTTAAGGCTTAAATCATTATATTTTCTAAAAATATGTGATTTCAGTAAAAATGAAAATCTCCCAAAAATTGTAAACCAGCTTTGTGGGATCACTATTTATATATATTATGACATTTGAGTTTGACTAATATTTGACTATTAATATGGTGGTTTTGTTTATTATATAATAGAAGATGCTATGTGTGGTGTATTTTGAATTTAATTATTGCCACAAATATGTATATATTTATGATTTTTATATGTTTTGTATGGACGAACATAAAATAAACCCAAATGCAATTTTTTTTGATTGAACTTGCGCATTGAACCCTTGAACTTGAACCCGAATCAGTACCAAGATTGGTAACTTAGCGAAATACTTTTGACTCATTGTAAGTTGGATGGTTTGCTTCTAATCCCAAGAACAACTCAAAAGTGATAATATTTGTCTTTGTTCTTGCATTAATAAAACTTCAATTCTAGGTTTGATACATTTATTTGTGGTTCAAATTGCACAAGTCAATATATTTCTGGTTTTATGAAGGAGTGATAGAAAACTGGATTCAAGTTCAGATTAGTGCTTTTATTTTTTATTTAAGGGCTTAATCTTTGTAGCATATTTGTTTGCTGATTATAAACTGAAATGTCTTTTGTCCAAAGTAAAATAGATTTGGACTTTATCTGGATTGTTCTTCTTGTTGTTAATATCTTAGGGAAAATAAAGTTTGCTTAACACAAATATTTTCTTCTTGTGGCATCAACAACCTCCTAAGTATTGTCTTTTAACTATTTATGAATTTTTTAATGCAGCGAATGAAGATTTTGTCAGATCTGTTGATATCGGTTGCTAAAGCAGAAAGATCGGAAGCGAGGACAAAGGTTCGCCAGGATTCTTTGAGGCTTGGTAATGTTGGGGTTATTAGGTATGGCCACTTTTTTATCTAAATATAAAATTTACGAGGATGTAGCCATTCTAACTACTGTTGTATCATGGAAGTCATTGATACATGGTTTTCAGCACCAGGGATATGTAAAACAAGTTGGTTGTGGTAATTTGTTGTGCATTTGTCTTTTTAGATAATTATTCTCAAACCATCAAACTTTTGTTCAATGCATGCTTATGAGCATATGTTGTTTTTTTGCTAATTTGTTATGGAACCATTATCTTATATGTTATTGTTGAAGAATTTAATCAAGTATATTCTTTTGAACAATCCAACGTAGTGTTCTTGCAAATATTGAAATGTGAGTATTTTTGAATATAATTTTCTTTTTTCTATACAATATTCAATTTTGTCAAAATCTTTACACATTCATGAATTGTACCTAGTGTGGGTAATCACGTTGCCCTTTTTCTTGTCTATCTAGGTAGGCCTAGAGTAACTTATTCGATGTTTAGAAGTTCTCTTTAGTTGTAGATTTATTTGTTGAAGTGCCAAAAACTATTACAGATGTGATCTGATTGGAGTTTATTATGTTTTTGTAGTTCGAATTGTAGTGAATCAATCACCATACAACCTATATTCTGCAATTAATATGTCTCTAGGTCTGAGAAAGCTTTACTGATCCATGGAAGAACTCAAGATTGGTCCACAATAAAATTTTAATAGTTATGGTTTCATTGTGATAGAAATCAATGTGAATGAAGTTGGTGACATGCACCCCAAGATGGCAAATTCTAGACTCACTGATGATGCAGCCCTGTGGTAATAAGACATACTCAAGATGGTGATATAGCCTGTTGATGATAATGAATGCCCATGTCAAGGACAGGTTGATACAAAAGACAACACTTTATACTCATTAGTACAAAATTTGCACCCTATTGTAATCCCACCCTGTAGGGTTCCTTGATTCTAGGATTGGATTCATTACTCCCTTGAGTGACCTATGTTGTGCCTAGGAGTACAGAGGACAACTTATAGATTAACTGACCTACAAGTTATAGTTGAGCATGCAATATAAATATTGACAATTTCAGAAGCTCGTCTGGTTGTCAAGAACAAGATAAAAATACATATGTTTACAATGCTTTAAGAGGTAAATGATACTCTTGATCTACTCAAGCCCAATTCAAAGATGATTCTGTGGTGTGAGAATGCAGTTACAGAATTGGTGTCTAAACAATGTCCAACATGATGATGAGAATCAAGTAGATTACCATTATAGAATTCTTGTATCATCACATAACCATTCAAACTCCAACTTGTTTAGCTCTCCTAATTGATTCTTGATTTGAAAGGTGATGTGTCAATTGGCCTTCAGCAATTTAAGATGTCTCGAGTGGTAATCTGAGTTATGCATCAATTTGGTGTCCTGATTTTGGATTTTGTTTGTAATGCCCATGGGACCTTAGATGCTGATGTAGACTTTATAGTGGACTACAAATTCATGGTGTTATTTCCAATTGATAAATAGAGTCATTGGAACTGCAACGTTATTAGGATACACTTTGAAAAGCATGTGGAGATCATTGTGGGTTGCATATTTATTTCAGACATGTTGTACATACTTGGAATCTTGGGGTGTTGATATATGTGATGTTTTTAGATAACCTTATAGGGACTTGGCCCATAAGTATATGTGCAAATTTGTGGTGCTTACTTATTGAACCTGGTCCTTCATGTGTAAATAAGTGGATTAGCTTGATAATCAACTTACAATAAGCATAAATATTTTATAAATAGAGGGGTTTCTGCCTTATGTGTCATTCATTATCAATATGCTACAGTGATAGTTGATGCATTCCTTGTACAACTGTATCTTGTGTTTCTCTAGTTCTATTGTTGCATGTTACTGTGGAAACTTGTTGAATGCTTGGAGCATAGAAGCAGACATCGGGAAAATATCACGAGAAATTGCGATTCATTTCTTGGAGCATCACTTGATAATTTCCCACAAAAATCACGATATTCTGAAAATATTGGTCAACCCAAAATTCACTGAAAAAATCATTGATATCTCCCCATATTTTCCCAATTTATCATGAGTTTTGCAGATAGTTTGTATTTCTTGCAGCGGTTTTTTCTGATTTTTGTCCTAACCCTAACCTTAACCCAAATTTTCCCTAGCCCTAACCCTAACCCTAATCAGATGTTTTGAGGGTCCTGGCAGCCCCCCTTTTAGGTTCTTTTTTGTTTTAGAATGTTATTGATTCTTTTTTTTGCTGTTTTTAATGTATTGGATGTGGGGGATGTCCTACAGTATTGGGGATAACTTAGGGAGATTGCAATGTCCAAAGGATTGCTAGAACATGCCAGTATGCCCCCCAAAAGGCCAAAAAAAGGGAGGGATGTCTTGTGGACATCCTCAAAATTTTTAAAAAGAAGGGGGGCAGGAATGGATTACCACCTCCAAGTTCCAAGTCTCCAGGATGTCTGGGACATCACTTAGATCAAGGGGATGTGTCCTGATGGAACAGAGTGAAATAAAATATTTATTAGTATTTGCAAATAATGGACATTTAGTTTTCTTCCTTCTTTTGGTCAGTGCTTGTTTGGTTACAAATTTCCTGTGTGGGTTTGTGAGATGTATTACACAATATAACAACGGTGGTATAGCTTTTAGCTTATGAGTTTTGGAACAACCGAGTCTTTTGAATAATAATTTACTAGTATGTGTCTGCAGAATAATGGATTGCATAGTAATTTTTAATGTGATTGGACTTTTAATAAAAACAGTGCTTAAAAGATAGGGGCTTTAAATTTTTGAAGTACATCTAAGAGTGATCTTGGATAACTAGGATTGCTTTAACATTAAGTTTTCATATTTTTTTGCAGAGCTGGAACAGTGATTTCTGAGACTTGGGAGGATGGGCAGGCACTCAAAGACATTCAAGCTCATTTGGTATATACATGCATTTTATTTCCTATTAGTACTGTGATGAGCACACAATTATACTGATTGGGGCGGGGGGTGAATCAGTATAATACAATTTTTTACCAATTTAAACTTAATCAATCATAACAATAATAACCAATCAAGATCTTGACAATTAAGAACACAAGAACACCAAGATTTACATGGAAACCCTTACGGGAGAAAACCACGGCAAAAATATTGCTTTTATTAAACTAATTCATACAAATTCTAGAGGCACCAACCCCTCATTCAATTTGCGGGCACCAACCCACTAGAGGCACCAACCCCTTATTCAATTTGTCTTCACAAGAGCTATAACTCTCTTCTTCAAACTGATATGATTCCCTTCTTAAATCTGCTATAAACTGATCATAAATCTGCAAATGATCTTATAATATCCTCAAAAATCTGCAAATGATCTTCTCATAATATCCTCAAAAACTGCAAATGATCTTATAGTATCCTGAAAATTCTGCAAATGATCTTCTCATAATATTCTCAAAATCTGCAAATGATCTTCTCATTAATAGCTCCTCATAAATCTGGTGTATATGCTTGATCTATTGTCTTTTCACTCACAACACACATATTCTCCTTCATTTCCAATCTCTCTATATATAGCTTCTAAGATATGCATTTTTCTTCTAAAAAGACATGCCTCTTCAACAAATAGACATATTGAACAAAAACTGGTCACAACTCTTCAAATTACCTCTTTTATAAATCACACCTCCTTGCAAGCTAATTTCTTTGAAACTAATAAAATCGCACCTTTTGAAGAATATTTTCTTTAACAAAATATATCTCTTAATCACACCTCTTGTACTTTATTATTTATGTCTTTACATCGGTCAGCGTATTAAGTGATCACATCCTCTTTAGTTCTTTTAAATTTTGTCTTATTCTATTTGTCTTATTTGTTGTTGTCTTATATGCTTGACTTTCTTTTTAATGATCTTAATCGCTGCTTTGTCTTTGAATAAGCCAAATTAAAGTTTGTCTTTTCTTAAATCCTGACTAATCACTGCTGATGTAATCATTTCTTCTTAAACCAATCGCTGTATATTAGAATGTTAATAACCATTATGGAATACACATCATGTAATATTAAATCAGTGTATTATTTTATAATCATTGCTTTCACTTGATCGCTGTCCTCCTTATTTCATCCACTCCTTAATTCTCTTCTTAATTAGAGTCGCTGCATATGATCAATTCTTTTCATTAACATCTTTAACATCTTAATGCTTCATAATCTAAATCATCATTGCTGTCTTATGGCCTGCATGTTGTGCATCAATTTTTCTGTCAACTTATCATGACATCAATGACAAATTATTCAACATACTGTTTTTCGTGCTTTTACCAAATCATATTATAATTTTACAGTGTTCTTTTTATAATACACTAATTATGTGATTAGCAAGAACATATGGTTGAGAGATGCTTGTTTATTGGTTCCTTAGATTCATCTTTTTAAATTTAACCCACTTATAAATTGGTAGTAATTTTCATAGAGCTAAAGAATGAACATCACACTCAAACCATGTATGTGCATGATAGCCAATTTCAACTTTGCAAAGGAAATTTGTCGTTCTTCATTGATATGCTAGAAATTTAAATACATGTCAAGATGTCCCATCTAATTGTCAGCTTTTAAGCATTCACTTTACCCTTGTTAGATGGCTGAATTTGCCTTGGCCTCTGCTTTTAATGGCAGTTGAATCATGGGTGTTTGGTTGGTATAGGGTTGCTTCTTCTCATGGGTTTCATATTGAATTGCAGAATACCACAACAATACTGTGCTTCTATTACATTGTTCCAATAGTACATAATACTAATATATAGGACTTATATCTCCTATATTATAGGAGAGCTCCCATAACCACTCTTTTACATATATACTCACAGGATAAAACCTTAACAAAAACTCAAGGGTATTAACAAACTAACAAATGATTATTTTATGTATCCTAAAGAGACACTAACAAACCTAGGGACAGAGAATTATGTAATATTCTCAATACCCTCCCTTATTACATAATTCTCCAAACAAGAATAGGTGGACTAACAACACTTGACGGGTATGTTTGGTAGTTCATCAAAAAACACAAGGTATGAGTAGGGACATACACATCTACTTGTGATAAATCGCCTTACTATGGTTCTTCAGTGCACTTGATCTTACTGGACTTTATCCAAACACATCTACCTGTGGAACCAAGGGTAGGGACAAACACTTCCATCTGAGGTCAAACAACAAATTTGGATAGGGACAAATGCTTTTATCCATCATCAATTATGAATAGGGACACACACTTCTGTTTACAATAATTATGATTGGGGACTAACACATTGATGAAGGGAGTTCAAACCTCAATCATAAATACCAATAATCTGAAAATTTGACTCAGAAATTGTTTAAATTAACACCAAAAATCTGCAAATAAGATCTCATGTTTGTCATTCAAACCCTCCAAAAATTGTAAAATAACAAAACAAATATGAAATTACAATGGTTTTCAGCCATGTGGGTTGATGAAATACATTTTAAAACTGATATAAAACTGAATTATAACAGCAAATATCAACCATAAAAATAGTCTCCTTCAATCCAACTTTTTTTACCAAATTTTAGCTCCTGCAACTTGCAACCTTTAATGGAAACCTCTGCTGCAATAAACCATGGATTCACACATCAATTTGCTGCTGCACAAACATTTTCAAACCTGCAATAGACCTACAAGAACAATTTCCACAACCCTCCCAGAAGGAACTACACCTGCAACAACAACCTTCAAATTCTAGCCAAGAATAGCTACCAAAACATACCCCAAATTGCCTGTAATCTTCAAAAACAGGCTCCTAAAGCTTCTCCAGCAAAAAGCCATGACCAAGTTGGGAAGAAACCTCCAAAAATCAATGCCAAAAAACTTCCATAATATTAAAAATGATTTTCTCAACCCACGCCCACCAAAATTGCAAAAATGGGAGTCCATTCCTAAATTTTAGAGTAGTTTCCATTGTAACTCCTGCCAACTCACTTTGAGCACCCCCACTTTTGCATACATAATTTTAGGAAATTTTTAAATGCATCATTAAAACTTATAACTCCCTCCAAAACCATGCCCAAGTCCATTTTTGTTAATTTTTGAAATTGACAAATACCAAAAGTTCCCTCCTAAATTATCTCTACTCCCAAAATTTGCAACAAAATAATAAAAGGAAATTATTTAATATTTATTTTAGTCTATCCTTGCAAATTAACCTATTAAATAAATCACCTACCAAACCTTAGGAAAATAAAATAAAATTCCCTCTTTTTATTGATGAGGATTGCCCTTCACCTTGTTCCTGCATCACACATACACATCCAATCATAATTACCAACAAATGTGATTAGGGAGAAATACATCCATTCACTATCACTCAACAAATGTGATTGGGGACAAACACATCTGATCACAAATACAAATAGAATACTAGACAACATAAAAAGTTTGAGGACTAAGTCCTTGTTGTGTATGCAGCCATTGTTATAGATCACTGCCACTTTGATCACAAATGATATGAGACAGTCATTGCTGCCAGCCTGCCACCTGGGAATTGATCTTTGCTTTAGTCATTTTGGCACAAATACTTTTGCTATCAATATAATTTCTTGGCCTCATCAGTATTGATTGACAAGAGGACATTGCTTGTCCTCCAACCTTTTGCACCTTCGTCCTCTAGTAGTTTGCTACTTAGCAAATTTGGCTTGGAGGCTCATTTTTAGAATGCCCCCCCACAAGATGGACATTGTGTACAAGTGATAGTGTGTCTAGTTACAATTGAGGCAATTTTTATTTTTATTATTTTTTGACACTTTTGGATTTTGATAGACATACATATGATGACATTTTAATTAATGACTCATGCATTGAAGGAAAACTGGACCGCATTCTAAACAAAATGATACAACTTGACTTTAACTTGCTTTGACAACATGCAATATTTTTATTGGACTTTTAGACAATGACAAAATATCTCTGTGCTTTTAAATTATTCAATGGAGAATGCACTATTTTTCTCCATGTTAAAAGTATCTGATCCCCACGCAAGTAAAATAAGATCAAAGGTGTTGAACTCCACCGATAATGCACCTTGAATTGATTATAACACTTTTAACATATTGACATTATTGAAATATTTTTATATGGTCAATTGATTTTATAAAACCAATAAATTATTCTATCCAAGGCAAACCAGCCCAAAAGCTAACGTTATAGAAGTAGGCTAACAAAACTCTAGACACGTGATGAAAGGGACAAATCATAAAAGAGAAATCTGCTTTAAGGCAAAACCAAACAACTAACAGATCCAACAACAATTCCAAGAGTTAGGAATGACTGAAAGAAGCCAAGAACCAGAAAACGAGAGAGAACATTAGAAGGAAGACACATCTCATTTGCCTACACTACTGCAACACCTTGGAAAAGCACTTGCCTGAGAGACTGATGCCACCCATATGTTTTCTTCTTTTCTTTGCAGAAGAGCACTGGTTTGATAATTGGGGGAAGTTAACCCCATGTATTAATTCTCGATGCTGCATGAAGGACACCATTGGCAACCATCGAAAGAGTGAATGAACTTGTGACTGTGAAAGAACTATAACAGAACTCATGACCTCTATACATGAAAAAATAGAAAGCATTGACAACCATGTGCTTTCTATTTTTTTACTGTGAATGAACTGAAAGTCTGAAACCCTGCAAGAACTCGTGACCTCTAGAGTTCTGTCAGAGTGCTTTAGTGCTTTGACAACCATTGAAAAAATAGAAAGCAATTGAAAGAGTGAATGAACTCGTGACCTCTAGAAACCCTATAAAAAATGATTCTCTATTGGCGCATATTAGTGATGGCAAAACAAGCTAAAACTTCTGCCTACCAGCAAAAATCAGCTAAGATAATCAAAAGTGCTGCCTAAGCTTAGTTGACCTCGTGGGATTTGCTAAGGAATGCACTATTAGCTTAAGTTGGCCATATTTTCTTAAAAAGGGTGGCGCCATATTGTCTTAACATAGTTTGCCATTCGATGCAAAGCAGTTTGCATATGATGATTTTTAGCAGAAACTGCCTCTGCTTTTGGTCTTTTCGCAGCACTGTATGCAGCATTTCAGTGCCATATTGCTATATTTGTGAAGGTTCAGCAGTGCTGAAAATGATATCCAGTATTAGACGTTGTTTTCCAGCAGAATTTCAATGATAAGTTACTGCTTCTTAACTCGTTTTCTGCTGTTGTAAGGTTTCAGACTCAGTCGGCAGCCTTAAGGGTTAATTTTGTTCCACTTCTAACATTCTGTTTTCATGATTTTTGCCATTCCAAAAGCCATGCAAAAGCGTAAGAAGGATTGATTTCAAGAGAAGGAGCTATCCAAGCAGGTGATTGAGCCTAAGACTGTGCTAACAGATGATTTTCAGCTTGTGTGGGACACTTTGCTTGGGTACATGAACACCTTAGATTTGAAAATTAGCAAGAGGATCAAGGTGGAATCTAGTAAGACATCAAGTAGATGGAGGTTTTATAGATTCATGCAAGATGGGGATTTAAGTTTTGTAGAGAATCTGATATGTTTTATTGTGAAAGATGCATCTGAATCATTGAGGCCATTTGTATGCTAGTTTGCTATTTTTAGCATTGGCTAATTTTAATAGTTGTTATTTCAGTTGTCTATTTTGGGAAAGTCTAGGGGCCTATTTTTAGGATGCTTTGGTTAGTTATTTTATTATTGTTTAGGTCTAAGTTACCAGTTTTGATATTGGTTCGGATTTGGGTTTGAGGGTTTGATTCATAGGTTTGGTCAAATTTTTTTGGGATTGGGTTGTCCATACAAAAACATATAAAAATAAGAAATATATACATATTTGCTGCAGTAATTAAGTTCAAAATACACCAAATAGCATCTTATATTATATAATAAACAAAACCACCTTATTAATAGTCAAATATTAGTCAAACTCGAATGTCATGATATATATTAAAGCTAAAAAATAATAATATTAAGTGTTAACAATCAGCCATCATTGATCAAAAATCATATGAATCTTCAAAAACATCATCACCATCCATATTAGATGATGTAGGTACTGGTAAATTAGAAGAACCACAAATAGTGTCACTGGCACTGGCACTAGCACTAGCATTGGCACTAGCACTCTCATGCTCACTAGTTGGCTCATCGTCAACATCAAGTGCAGCGAAGTGGGAAGTGGAAGCATCCAAGTCAATATGCTCTGACTTGATATCCCACTTCCTTGTGCCCCCTTCCTTGTAGCCACTTTGTTTGTGTGTAAGGAACCACAAGTTTGAATGCATATACACCAAATCCTTTGCCTTTTTTGAGTGTAGTTGATTGCACTTTACTGAGTGGATGGAGTATGTGCTCTAATTCATCTCAAGTGGAGATAAACTAGCAACCTATTAAGACAAAATTAGAGAGTTAGAGTTAAAAAATTAAAAGATTTAAATTAAAAAAAATGAATATAAATAATATTTAAAAGATAAAAGATTTTTTTTTATTAAACTTGCAATAAAATTTTGATCGCAAGAGGTTGTAGGTGTGTGAATGATTGGCCATGGAAGTACCACCAACTATGAGCATTGACCTCATACTTGTCCCTACAAGCATCAATACTGAAGTCTTTGGAGCAAGCAAAATCCATGAACTCAACCCTCACTGCATCCTGCATGTCATGATCAATGAAGAGTCTACGAAGTGCTGACTTGTACCCTTGACTGACTTAAAGATTTCTATATGGGGCAACTCTTGTTGTCATAAAAAGGAACTCAACACAATAATATTTGGGACTCAATGCAAAGGCAAGAAGATGTAGCGGAGTGGTCATTTTGTTCCATCGTTCTTCAATGATTGTGTAGTTGTTTGAACAAATTTTCTCCAAGATATTGCTCTTTTGCATTTATGATGACTTTCATCTTCTCAATCATTGAGTTGATGCCATCATATATCTCACCCAAACAAGGCCTATCCATGTCGGTATAACCGATCATGCTAAATATGGGCTCAATGAAATTGAGGAGATACTCAACACAATCCCACCAAATGTCATCTAGGATCATTTGCTTAACCTTTGGTGCCCTTGATGTGCTAGATTGCCTCCATATGGACCAATTTGGGTTGATGACCATGTTAGAAAGTGCCTCACAGACTTTCACAAGTTGTCTCAACACAATTTTGTTGGAGGCAAAATAGGTTTCAACAATCTGCTTGAAAATCAAATTAAAAAAATAAAATTAAAAAGTTTACTAAAGTGAAACATATTAAATATGCCTTGTGACATATGGTGGTTGGTGATGAACATTTGGATGTCTTCAATCTCTAAATACACTTGTTTGATCCAATCAATTTTGGTGCCAATTTTTTGTAGCATAAGGTTGAGGTAGTGGATAGCACAAGGTATCCAAAAAATGTGTGAATAATGCTTCTCAACCAATAACCCAACCACTCTACATTTTTTGGCATTGTCTATTATAACTTGCACAACATTTCGAGGGCCCACTTCCTCAATCTCTTGACAAAGAATGTTAGAAATAAATGCACCATCCTTTAGCTCCCCTTCACAATCCATTGCTCTAAAATACATTGCCCCATTAGGGACATTGCAATAACATTGCTCAATGGCTGATTTCTTGCATCTTTCCATCCATAAGAAACGATGAACACCTTTGTTTCAACCCACAATTCTCTTATGGCCTTCAAGGACTCCTCTACAAACTTCACCACTTTTTCCAATAAGGTGCTATGGACCTTCTCATAACTCGGGTCCTTGTACCCTTTTGGAGCCTCGTTAATTGCTTTCACCATTTGTTGCTATTATGGTGAGCGAACAACATTGAATGCCAATCCATTCACATAGACACATCTTGCTATGTGTTGATTGGAAATCTCTCTAGACTCTTTATGGAATGCCATTTTTGATGGTCCCTTTGATCTCTTATGTGTATAGGCCATAGGTTGTTCTTTAGGTGTGGACAAAAATTGGTGGCTCTTCGTAGGTTGAAATTGAGAAGTGATGGAGGGGGCTTCATCCCTTGAGATTCTTTCTTTAACAACAAATGATGTGATTTACGACCTGCTACTTGATCTAGTTTTTCTTGCTCATCAATATATGCCAAGACGTGATTTTGGATTGTTGTTACCACCTTTGCTTGTACAAAATTTGATGCTGTGTCCAAGGATCTTGCACAAATGGCTTTTCACTTGAATATATGAATTGAAATATCTAACATTACGTTCACTACAAATCCAAACTTAACCCCCACCATCTAGAAGTTGCTAAACCATTTCAACATATTTCCAAAGGGGAGAGTTTGGGTCTTTTTTGAAGCGGGGTCATCTCACGGAGCTAGAACCATATGCCATCATAATACCTAATACAACAAGTTCAATAAACAACACATTTGAAGAATTTAAACAGATGAACACAAAAATATATAAGTACAACTTAATTCATTTAAAAAAATTAAGCATGTGTTATAGATATCTAGAAGAATGAAAATAAAACAAAAACTTCTAAATAAAACAAGAGAGTTCATTTGTAAATAAAATTGTAGGAAAAAAAAACCAAAACTTAAAAAAATCTACCTCTTTTGAAGAAATCTTCCTCTATGATCTCGGCAACAAATGAATTCTTGCAAATGCGTGGAAATAGAAAAAAAACCAGCTTGGAACGTTTAGCGATTAATCTTCAATTCTATTTGTGCAATACAAGCAAGAAAAAAGGTTCAGCAATGAAGGATAATATTTTTGTTTTTCATTCACAATGTGAGAAATGAGTTTGTTTTTGTCTTTTAGATGACTTCTATAACGTGGTTTAGCGTTTGTGGGGGCGAATTGCACTTTTTGGTAAAAGAAGAGTCAAAAAGTTGTAATTTTTTTTATAAAATGGTGAAATTTCTGTTATGGCACGAGTACCCACCAAATTTTCCTTAGGTTCACTTGGGATGAGCCTACAGGGGAATGTCAGGACCCTACTTGGACCTACAAGCAAATCAGTTTTGAACCCAATCCCAGGCCATACCAAATTGGGACCCAAGTCTTGTAAGGAGTGAACCAATAACATAGGTTTAGGTTTATATTTGCTTTAAAGTTTGTTTCTTTCCAACTTTTCTATAACTTTTAAGAATTTCACTTTAAAGCTTCCTTTTTGTGATTAAATAAGATTATTTTGAAGTCCCATGAGCACTTTTAACATATAAATAGTTACTTTGAGCACATACATAGAAGAGGATGGTGGATGCTATAATTATACCATGAAAGCTATTCTTGAGTTTACGATTGTAATTTCATGGATTACACTAAATGTGAATACAAATTGTCAAGTTTTGTATTGATGTCATTTTATTCATCGGGTTGTAACTTTATGTGTAAACTAGTTGGTTAGTCTTTGGAATTGTGTGTTGTTGCAGTTCTTATCCCTTTTAGAATCTCTTTTGCATCGAATAATAGGACTCTATTTTTGCCAACCATAAGGTGTCATTTCTATTTTTACATTAGTTGTTTCATCTTGTAATATCTAAAGATATCGTTTGTAAAGCATTACTGTTAACAACTTGGTGTTTGTATTTGAAGAAAAAGGCAGGCAAATAGTTATTAATTTTATACAAACCTCCCTAAGAAAATATTTTTAAGTGTAGATATATGTGTACCTTGTTTATAGTTTATAGTTTAGGGTTAGTTTAGCTTAGGTTTAGGTCAGTTTAGATCTTAGGGAGATTCCCTTCAAATTCGAAGAGAGGTTTCACCTCACACACTTTTCCAATTTGTGTTGTCTTGCAAAAGACAAATTAAAACACTAACAATTTTTGGTGACTTGACTAGGGAACGAGATATGAATAGCGAATCTTGCTATGGGAAAATCAATTCTATTGGCTTTGATTGAAGTCATTTCATCTTGGTTGATTAGGTCAACATTAGATTGCGAAGGAAGGCAAGTCTTCCCAATCTTGTCTTTCAGAAGCTCAATCAAGTGAAGGTAGTTTTCACCAATGATTCTTGAGCTTATCAACATTTTAAGCATTAGATAAAGAACCTCTCCAAATAATGGATGACAATGCCTGCAATAACTATAATTGTCCACCTTTGCTTCCTTTATTGTGTGGAGCCAATGCTGATCCTTTGGCATTCACAAAGCACAATGGCTTTCCACATGGCTTGAGGAAGGGTTTTCCAAAGTTTCATGGTGACAACACTCAACATCCAGACAAACACATTGTAGCCTTCACCACAACATGTCTTCTAGGAGTGGCTCATGAAGATGTTGCAGTTAGAATTTTTTTTGAAACTTTGGTTGGAGGAGAAATACAACGGTTCCACGATCTTGTTGTAGTAATCACAAGTTGGGAGATCATGCATGGATTTTTATTGCACGAGTCAAATGCATTGAGGATGCCATACCCTTTTTGCATAGTTGTCCATTGTAGAGAAGGAAAATAATGAGCTAATTAGGAATTTTTTTTTTACCACCTTATCGCCAAAATGAGTGCTACTTTGAAGTCTTCATTAGAGATCCTTTTGAGTTGTTTTATCAATGCACTTCCATTAGAAACTGCCTTCATGATCAAATCCAATAAGATTGATAAACTTGAAGAAGCGTAGGAGCGTGCACTTAAGTTAGAGGATGATATTATTACTCTTTAAAAGATTAGATAAGATTCTTTCCAGCCAATGGTTCAAAGTTCAATCGATCCTCTCTTGCAAGGAGTGGTGAGTGATGTGACCCACATGAAGAGGCAACTTCAGCAAAATGTTTTGCTCAACAGTATGAAGGATATCCGTCAAGATTTTTTTCTTTCCAACAAAAATGACATTCAAATTACCTTCAACAAAAAGGCTTGCCTATATGCACCTCTTGGAGACAACTTGAATAATTTTTACTCTTTCCATGAGACAAGAGGTCACGGTACTACGAGTTGTCTCGAGATGCATCACATGTTGTAGCTCATGGCTTCGCGCAGGCAAAATAATCAAAAGGGTTTCAAGTGACCTTGAACATCTTCAAGATGAACTTGATGGTGACTCTATGATGAAATATAGCTAGTATGGACTTGTTTGTGCTAAAAAATTGAATACATTCAGTGATTGTGTTCATGGAGTCAAAGAACTATGATAAAGCATGTGGTTGAAAGGAGGAGAGGCCTTGAAGAAAGTCCATGGAAGGATCCACCAATGGTTTCTTGTTTTTAAGAGCCAATAAATCATAATGACGGGTTAGATATTCTGCCTACCTCGTAGGCACTGCTTAATTTCCACGATGAAGAGAAATAACTTTCCATGTTGGATCTAGAAGGAATTGCATATCATATGTTGTTTGAAGGAGACAACATCTCACAAATGTTTGCAGATCAAGGTATTGATCCAGTTGTTTCTACAGAGCAAGAAGAGATTGAATACACCATGGATGAAGAGGTATCAAATGAATTCTTCTTTACATTTGAAGGATTTTTTGTAGAGCCAACACAAGAGGAAAGATCACAATTAGATGGAGAACAATCTCTTCCACTTAAAGATAATTCAGCATGCATTAAATTAGATGTAGGGAATGTTCATGGTCGGATCTTGACATCTTTTTCCAACACCTTGAGAGCGGTTCTTCACGAGATAATTTCCTCTTGAAGTTTGACTCATCCTCTTCTTCAATAGCTCCTATGGATATCAATGGAGAGTCAAGTGTTGAAGATTTGGTGGTTGGTAATGAGTGTATGTTAAGAAAGGTTACTACATAAGAAGGGTTGCTGATGAGAGAAGAAGAAATGAAATCAGAGATTCATGTTCCCACATTGGTTTCTGAGTTTGAAGTTTTATAGCGAAATCATAAGACAATTGTCACAATGAGGCTTAAAAGATCTAGTTTTCTCAAGGCCCACAACCATCATCTAAGGAAGATTTGTAGAACTTGTTACTTGAGATGGACATTTTCATTCAACATGTGTCACATTCATTTTGGTGTTGATCTAGTGCTTGAAGGAGATTAGGACCTTGAAGGTTTGTCAAACTAGGCTCCATTAAGTGCATTTTCTGAAATTGACGAAGTGTTGCATACAAAAGATTCATTGCCAATGGCTATTGTAGATTTGGAAAGCCAAATGCAAGTGATGGAGGTCTTTCGTCAACAATTCTAAACTCTTTCAAGAAAATAATGTTTCATCTAGGTTTATGGTTGAGTATGCTGAAGTGACATGTGAAGAAGATCAGATAAAATATGAGGTGGTCATAATTCTTGAAGATGTACTACAATAGGGGATTTTGCAGGGTATATTTAGAAAGAAGTAGAGAATCTAGATAACTTTCAATGAGGAAGAAGAATATTTTGAGCCACATAACATCCATGACCTCATGCTTGAGATCCCCCTATAGGATAGTTCATATGATTTTGGATTGTGGATCTCAATGAAAATTTTGCAAAGGTTTCAAGGATGTGTCCTACCACAATTGGATTCCCAACTCAAATGGAGAGGTTCCTACTTTTCCCAATTTGTAAATGGTTTTATCTAGCCAGTTTGCTTCCTCCTATTCATCCTTAGGTTGGTGTTGTTGTTTTAAGTTTTCTGTGATGTTGTAATGTGTTTGTTTATTGTATCATTTAGTTTTTGTATAGGTTAGGGAATAGGAATAGGCTTGACTCTATTGCCCATAGATAATGCATTGAACAAAATTTTTACAAGAGATTTTGAAGTTCTTGCATGATCTGAGTTTTTTTCAGTCCTTAAAAAGAGCCAGTTGTTACATCCCTATGAAACTTTGTAATGTCGTAAAATTGCACCCCTTGCAATTTCACATACATTCTTGCATCCGCTTTAGTGTCCACTCCCTTAGAACTTGTGTAGGCTCATTTCAGCCCTTGCATCAGCCTTTTTCCCTCTCAGGATGCTCCAAACCCCTTTTTAGTAGCTACCTTTGCGCATTAGCTTTGTGTCAAACCTTGTGCTTTTCCCGTTCTTGTCGTTTTGTAGTGTGATGTGTTTGGACACTAGCGTGACACGTGGACGTTGCGCCGCACAGACGTTCGCGCGTTGTGCTAGCGTCTTGTGACATTCCAACATTCAAATGACCGCTTCCGAGCATGTTTGCCACTTGTCATCTACTTTTGTCGGTGGTAATGGCTCAAGATGCCTTGTAACCGCCTGGGAAGCTTCTTTTTGCTTCTTTTCTCTTCTTAAAAGCTATCTTTTCAATTCATTTGTGCTTCTAGCTTCTCTCTAGCCTTGGCTCTAGCCTTCTACACTCCATCCCCTGCTTGCACAACTCCATACAACTTGCTACAACAGGTTCAAGCACTCTCAAGCTTTTACAACACTCTTTGCAACTCTCTTGGATCTCGCAGCTATTGCTTTCCCTCTTTGGCTTGCTTAAGCCTTGCAATTGATATTTCCCTCACTTCATGCTTGCGAGCATCTTGGGATTCCATATCCCCATCTATTGCATCTCTACTTTGTGATACGGGTTCTCCTCCTCGAGCGGGGATTGCTTTTATCACTCATATTTTGTGATACGGGTTCTCCTCGAGCGGGGATTGCTTTTATCACTCTTTTATTCATTTCATTTCTATCATCTCTATCTATCTATTTGGCTGTTCATGGAGGTGGGAACACCAAAACGGGGGTTTGACCGAGGCAAACCCCTATACAACCCCAACATTTTCTCCAGATCTTACACATGCAGGTATTGAAGACATTCATTTGCTGGAGGCTTCATTACTTAGATTGTTGTGAGAAGTTTCTATCTCTTCTTCTCTTCAGTTCTATCATTTACTTTACTTAATTTCAATGCTATCGTATTTTGTTATTTTCTTGTACTCTGGAAGTTCTCAGTAATTAGATTGTGAGTAGTCACTTTGCTGTTTTTTGTGACGTCCTTGGTTTCTGGCTTGTAAGAGACGCCAGTGCGCCGTGCTGTCGTCCATATTTCGCGTTGATGTCCCTCGGCTGAGAGTCTGTAAGTCTGTCCAGAAAACCTTTGTGACCTGCTCTTTCCGATTCTAGAACTCTAGCATTGTTCCTTGAGGTAGTTTAGGGCAGTTCGCCCCTTGGGAATCTCTTGAGAATAAAGAGACTCATGAGTAGCGAATCCCCCTTCTCTACAAACTCAATGTTTGTACTTCCTTTTTCTCACTTGTCATCAAGATTGATTGTCATTGTGTATTACCTAATTTCAGTTTATAGTCTTCTTAGTTTGCAGATGTCATTTCATAATTTTTGTTCTTCTACTATTAACTTTCATAGGATGATGGAGGTTGCAGCTGTTTGACATGAAACAATGACAAGATTTGCAGGTTGTCAAGGGCGTTGGGGAAGGAGAAGTTGGAAAACTGACTAAATCATGGAGGGCATACCTTTTTGCTATTATTTGCCCAACCGCCACAAAGTTTTGCTTCAGATTTTAAATATGGTGAAGTCATTAAGAATTTCCACCCTTGAACTTTGGGCATGCTTTAGTGATGGCTTTGCCACATGGTTTTTCTGGCTAAGGTTTTAGAAAGATGGCAAGACCATTGGTTTTCTCCACCCTAGCTAAACCATTACTTTTTTCCACTTGGCATAGGTGGCTAACATTTTTGCTTGGCACAAGTGAGTAAAAGTTTTGCATGGCAATAGTGAGTAAGAGTTTTGCCTAGCATTATAAAAAGTGGCAATACCACATTAAATTTCCGCTTGGCATTTAAAGGACATGGTTCAACTGTTTACAATCTTTGCGAAGACAAAAAAGTTCCAAAAGTGACCTTGGTGCATGACCAGCTTGGTTCAACTGTACTAAATTCTCCATTGGTGCACATTAGTCATGGAAAAACTATATAAAACTTCTGCCTTTGAGTAAAATGTGGTTAAGACAATAAAAAGTTCGGCCTAATTTTAGTTAAATCAGCAGGACTTTCTATTGAGTGCGCCATCAACATAAGTCAGCCGTATTTTAATTAAAAAAGTGGCACCATATTGTCTAAACTTAGTTTGTCATATGATGATTTCCAGCAGAAATTGCCTTTTCTTTCAGTCTTATTAGAGAATTGTATGTAGGATTTAGAGCCATAATATGACACTTGCAAAGGTTCAGTGGTGCTGAAAGTGGTCACCAGCATTATATGTATTTTTTTTCAGCAGAATTCCAATGATAATTGCTTCATCTTAATTTTTTTTCTGCCGTCATAAGGTTTCAGACTTGGTTGAAATGTTTCACTTCTAGCAGGCCATTTTCATTATTTTTTCCATTCCAAAAGCACTGGGACAGCATAAGAAGGATCATTTTCAAGAGATTGAGCTACATGAGCAGGTGATTGAGCCCAAGACTGTGGTAACAAATGATTTTCAGCTTGTGTGGGACACTTTGCCTGGGCACATGAACAGCCTAGATTTGAAAATTGGTACGAGGATTAAGGTAGGAAGCTACTTAGCTATCAAGTAGATAGAGTTGTCACAGATTCATGGTGGATGGGACATTTTGCCTGTGCATATGAACAGCCTAGATTTGAAACCAACTAAAACAACGAAAACTATGAAAACAACTTTTTCATTGCCCACATGGATTGAGATCAACTAAAACAACCTCCAAGTCAACGACCACCAAGGACTGAAATGTGCAATTTGGCAGCAATATGTGCTCTTCAATGACACTTTGGTAGCATGATGGTCACTTCAGCAGCAACTTGCTCACTTTAGTAGCAAGCTCCCATGAGTTTGGCAGAACTCTCATGATTTAGCCAGCAAGTTGTCATCTTTGGTAGCACAGTCATTTTTAACAACAATTGTCATCTTGGGCAGCCCCTGTCATCTTCAGCAACAAACAACCATCTTCGACTGCAATTGTCATGATGACCCCAATGGTTTAGTGTGTTTCCTACTTTAGTAACGTCCTGATTGGAACCCCACTTGATCAAATTTCAGATTATATCTCCCTAATCAAGGGGCTTTAGGAAGACACCACCTAAAATGAATTGAAGAACTTTCAGTCCATATGCTTTTCAAGAGTTTTCTGTATTATGGGTTGGCGTCACCCAATTCCACTGTGTTTTGTCAAGTAAATGTGACCTAGTCATAGATACCAGCTCATCCCTTGATTGTTCCACTCAATACATCAACAAAAAGGAGATGAAAAGTGCTGCCCACCTCTATGGTGACCCCTATGCCCTGCTTTTTTACATCATTTTGAAGCTTTACAAGTCTTATTTCCTGCCCCTTAGTGTACACAATCTCTCATCCATTGAAGAACCTAACCTTCCAAATGCACTAATTAGCTTCTTTGACTTTGAGGTGTTAGTAATGGTAATTGTATGTCTATCAACATATGAACACACAAAGAATCCCTGCCCTTCAATTAGAGCCTAAATTGATTCTTGTACCCAAAATAAAAAGCATCCTACATGTGCAAATAGGGACTACCGGAAATCAGATCATATATCTCTAATGGCACAACATCAAATATAACTTCATCCTTGTACTTAATATGTAGGCTAAATGCCAACTTACATTTTCTTATTAACCCTCATATCTACACCATTTGGTAACCACCCCAAATAATATGAACATGGGTGTGGCACAACCTCTAGGCTTAGTTCATTAAGAAAAATGGAAGGAATGGGATCAGACTGTGAACATGAGTCAAATAAAGCAGCCAACTTCTTATCTTTCAATTGGACTCTTGCTTGGAACAATTGGGTAAGCTCCTCTTCACCGCGAGAGCTTCCATGTTCCTTAAAATTACCCTTCTGAGCTTGGCACAAGAAATGTGCCAATCTTTGTTTGAGGAGTCCCCACAGATTTTGTTTCCTTTCTCCACGATGATAACATTGCTACCTTTGTTCTTCCCCCTCCAAGAATGTTCTAAATCAAGATGCAACATTCAATGTTCTCCTCCATGTGACTTTCCTTGTCACAATGAGAGCAATGGAACTTGCTCTTTCCTTTGTCCTTGGGCTTTGACATGGAAGTACAACTCTTCTTGCCTTTGCCCTCCACTTTTTTCTTACCATCTTGTTGTTGTTCACTACCTTTGCTGCAAGTAGAAGGAAACCCCTTTTTATCCAACTCCAGATAGTGTGCTTGTGCACATGCCTTGTTGATATTATTGGGTTTGGCCATGAGGACTGCCCTTTGTAGATGGCCAAGTAAACCTCTCACATATTTGATCAGCACTTCACACTCCATTGTGTCCTTCCCAAGTTGTACAAATTTCTTCTTAAATGTGCTGGTGTAAGCTTATTCACTCAACCCTTGTTCTTGCTTCAAGATGCCATTGCATCACCCACTCTTCTTCATGGTAGATTGGGTAGAAATGCTTTTGCAACAACAAATTGAAGTCCTTCCACTTTACATTAGTTGTGCTTTTTGAATCTCTAAGGAGTGAGCATAAATCTCATACCAAGTAAGAACATACTTGACAAGCTTCAGCTTTGCAAAAGAGATTTGTTCTTGTCGAGATAGTTGATGCAAACTTTTAATATACTTCCATCTCAGACAACCATCGGTCCAATTTCTTTGTGCTGATTTCTCCATTGTAGGGTTGGATATCAGTCTTGGCCTCTACTTTGAAGAACCTATCTAGTTTTGGGGTGTCTTCTTGCTCAACACCTACATTATCATCCTCACCTTCACTGTGGTGTGTCTATGTACCATCTAGTCTTTCCATCATGGTCAACATCATGCTTTCCAACTTATCTAGCTTCCCCTCAACCATGGATATTCTAGCCATATTTGCTTCCAACCTCTAAAATTTGGCTTCTCCATCTCCTCCCTCCATTCTTTTTGATCTCACTCTTCTCAAGCATTCCCTAGATTCAATCTTAGACTCAAATGAGAATATATTTTTTTTCCATATGACCTCATGGATGGCATATAGTTGCAAAACTTGCAAATTCAAAATTTCCAATAGAAATTATTGCTCTGAGACTGATACCACTTGATCCATGACTCATTGAGTTGATAACCCTACTGGTCCATCAACAATGGTTTTAACGTTAGTACTATACACTCATAATAGTCCACCTTAATGGCATTTAGCATGCCTGTAGCAGTATTAAAATACTTAAAACAATAAATGAAACAACTGAAACAAATAAACAATAGCATAGCACAATGCAAAAATCAGTTACATGACACCATAGTTTTCCTTGGAGAAAACCTATAAGGATAGAAAAATCCCATGAGAGAATGCATGCAACATCTCATTCTTATACGATCCAACTATATGGAAATAATGCCATAGCAATGGCCTTACTGGTTTTTGTGCACAACCTATACCACTATTGTGTCTCCATGAAACTCCAGGCACTCTCTAGAACTTTGTGATTCTTGCTTTCCATCTAGCAACACAACAATAAGAGTATTTTGCATATGCCAATCGAATCCCACAATAGTGTTGGGAATTCAATTGTTTTTACAATTGACTAATGGGTTGTGATATTGGAACACTTGAAGATTATATAATCAAATTTAGTTGTGTTTGTTATACTAATTCTTTTGGCACAATAAAGGAAACACACAAGATTATATGCAAACCACAAATACACATGAGACATATTTATGTGGGAAACCATTATGGGGAAAAACCCACCAACAAAAGGATAGTAACAATTCTATTCACAATAAACTACATCCATAACTAGAAATCTCTCTTGCAGAGTATCTCAATCTGTAGACTATGACATACAATCTCCAACTAGTTTTGCCATAGCTTTAGCAATCAACATCCAACCAATTGAACTTCATTCCATCTATACAAGAAAGTAGATATAGCTGCCAAGATGCTCTCATGGAGATCTAACCATTTTAAAATTGTCTACCTATCACATGCAACACAAACAATTATACAATCGTACCATGATGCCAACATTTTGCAAATTATATCAAACATGATCTCTCCACATGGATAATCACTACATATATTAAACCATTGTCACTCATACTTGGTCACAAACCATTGACCATCTTCACTTGAATAGCATAGAAGTCTTCCTACTCTACAACCAAACATCATCTATGAATTTAAATAGTAGAGACAAACTCCTAATTGCTCCTAGTTGCTTGTGCTACCTTTGAGCATTCTTTAGAACTTCATGCTCCTAGCTATCATTGCATGTACTCGATTAGTGTTGTATGTGCATCTATATTGTCATAAACACTTTGAATCAATGTCTTATTGTTCCCAATGATAATCATATCATCAACATATAAAATAATGACTAAAACATGATCATCAACTTGTTTGTAGGACAGACAATGGCCAACATTACGAATTTCAAAACCCAATTTAATGTGTATGCATCAAACTTTTGATACCACAAATGCAGTGATTGGTTTTATCCCATATGAAGATCTTTTTAGTTTACAAACCAGATGTTCTTTTCTTCTCACCTTGAATTATTTAGGCCGAATCGTATATATCCTTTCGAAATCACCTTGCAAGAATGTAGTCTTCACATCCATTTTCTCCACATCAGAATCAAATCCTGCATCTATGCATAACAACATCCAAATGGGATTCAATTTAGCTATTGGAGAAGAGACCTCATTGAATTCTATTCCCTCTACCAATTGCATTGTGTACTCCTATGATCCATTTGCTTCAAATTTCTTCTTGAACACCCACTTATAGCTAATGGGTTTCCCACCTTTCGGTAGATCAATCAAATCCCAAGTCTTACACTACTGCAATGCCATCATCTTCTCTTTCATAGCATTTTTCTAAGATTTGTTTTCCTTAGAAGAGAGAGCTTCTCTTACAAACTTTGGTTCATCATCAATACAAGTTCGAGCAAAAACATGCTAGAATTCTAGTGGACTATACCTTTTAGGCAATCTTTGCTATACTTTGGGTCAATTGTGCTTACACACTCTCCATCCACATTGTTGGGTCCACTTGATTGTTTATTTGTAGATGCATCTTGTTGCTCTAACTTATGTTCAAAATGCACTCTATCACCTGCCTTTACATTTGGCTATTCATCCTTGAATATGACATCCCTTGAATAGAGAATCTTTAGTGTCACTGGCGTCCAAAGCTTGTAACCTTTCACATTCTTACCATATCCAATGAAATGCACTTTTCATCTCTGATGTCCAACTTAGACTGCTTCTCTTTTGGCACATGAACAAATGCCCCATAGCCAAACACCCTTAAGTGTTACAGTAAGCTTCTTACCTATGCACATTCGTATGGCATCTTCTTTTCAAGTGTACAAGTAGGAGACATGTTATTTAAATAATTAGTATTAACTGCCTCAACCCAAACCTCCTATCCTAGATCAACATTGCTCAATAGGCTTTTGGCTCAATCCAAGAAAGTAAAATTTAATCTTTCAACCGCTCCATTTTGTTGCAGTGTGTAGGGTGCTGTCCTTTTCCAAACAATACAAGTGTATTCGCAAATTCCCTCAAGCTTCTTAGAACAAAACTCCCCCCAATATCTAACATTAACACTTTTATCTTCTTGCCCATCCACATCTCATACAATGTCTTCTCCTTATAGATAAACAGTCTTTAGTGTGTTACAATAGGCTTCTCATCTTTCCATATCTCATATGGTGTCTCATCTTCAAGCTTAGAAGAACGAGACCTATTTTTCAACTAACAAGTAGTAGTAACCACCTTAGTACAAAACTCCTACCTAGACTAGTATTGTTCAACAAGATTTTGGCTTGATCTAACAAGTTTATATTTAATTCTTTAGCCACTCCATTCTCTTGTGATGTGTAAGGTGTTGTCCTTTGCCTAACCATATTAGTGTGCGTTAGAATTTCCTCAAATGTGTTAGAGAAAAACTTCTCACCATTAGTTGACCTTAACACTTTGATCTTCTTACCAATCTGATTTTCTACAATTGCTTTAAATTCCTTAAACTTGGGAAACACCTCAAACATTTTTCATAAGAAAATACACCCAAACATGTCTAGTATAATCATCAGTGAAAGAGACATAGTACTAGGACTTACCAATTGAGTGTACATCTATAGAACCAAAGACATCATTGTGAATCACTTCTAATCTTTCCCTTGCTCTAGCGATCCTTGAAGCAAATTGTATCCTATTTTTTTTTCCAAACACATAATGTTGACAAAACTCATCCAAGTGGACAATTTGAAAAACCTTCTACCATATATTTTTTTTTGATGTTAGGGAGAATTAGCAAACCAACGACCAACCTCCAATAACTTGAAGGGTTTATTCTAGAAGTGGGCCAGCTACTTTAACTCCTTGATCGTGACTTGAGCAGCTCCATGCTTAGCACAATTTTAAAAGCAGGTTTCAAACTTACAAGTGTTGTCCATGTCTTTCAATGACTCAATTGTTCGGTTTATGCTTAAGGCTTAAATCTTCGACCATAGTCTTACTTATCAAGGTTTTCAATCTTTTTTCTCAGATATGAACCAATTGATGGTGCCACAACAGCCTAGATTCAAGTTTAGTTTCATTGATTGAGATACACAATATTGGTGCTTCTAGCTGAAAAAGAGTCAATCATCTTTGATCGAAAAATCAAATTTCTAGTCAAATTGGTATTTATAAAACATTAGGGAGTGTCTTCATTCTCCCATCCATGAAAGATAGTTTCTTCTTCCCTTGATTAGCTGTTTGATGAGATGTTATCACCAAGGAGAGTTGTTCTTCATCACACTCCATGTAATAAGAGTACTGCTCTCTATGAAGAGTCATATGGTATGATGTGCTTGAGTCAATCAACTAAGAAACATCATCACCAATAATATTAGTAGACACAAAAGCATCACTGGCATACTCATTGGTATTGGAGGATCTATTAGAGCAATCATCCTTCTTCTCGGACATGCACTTAGACCTGTCCTCCTTTTGGGACTTCTTATCTCCAACACCTTTCTTCTTACCTCCTCTATCCTTTGACCGACTTCTTATCTCCACCACTTTTCTTCTTCTTACCTCCTTTATCCTTTGACCTATTTCTTATCTCCACCACTTTTCTTCTTACCCCCTTTATGCTTTGACCAACCCCTTACAACTAAGGCATCACTAGAGGAATCATCCATGTACTTTTTCTCGATCTCTTCACTTAACAAAACCCCTATGAGTTTTTTTGGTTTGGGTGAAGAATAGGTACCACTAATTGTTATAATTAGATTTTCCCATAAATTAGGTAAGGAACATAGCAGCAAAATGTACTTATTTTCTTCTTTTTTTACTCCCGTGGACAATAACAGATTCAAAACTAAATTTAAGATGTTGAGAAGATCATTTCTAGAACTTTGTTTACAAGACTCTTGAACTGATACAAGGTTCCTATCTTATTACACAATAAATATGCAAAAGGCTCTTCTGGCACATTTATTATTATACAATTTGGAAGACATTGATGAGCACACGATTATATTGAGAGGGGGGGTGTGAATCAGTATAAGACAAACTTTTACTTTTTCAAAACTTAACCACCATAGCAATAGCAATCACATAAGATCTAACAATTATGCAACACAAGAAGAACACACGATTTACGTGGAAACACTTTTAGGAGAAAACCACGGCAAAATATTGCTTATATAAGATCTTACAAAATTTGTAGGCACCAACCCACAGGAGACACTGATCTCCTCTTTAATGATTTGTAGGCACCAACCTGTTGGAGACAACAATCCCCACAACTGAGCACCAACTTAGCAAGAGACACCAATCTCTTCTTTTGGGAGGCACCGACCTCTTCTACAAAATATCACCTTGAGGATGTTGCTCCTTCAACAGATGATGAGCATATTATCTTCACAAATTCTGAATATACAAAATATTTCTCTCTCAGATCTGCTCTTGAATGATACAATCACTGTCATACACTTTCTTTTCTCAAATCTGCATGCACTGCCCTTTACAAATCTGCCATAAGTCTGCTGTTAACTCCGTTTATTTCTGCTCCAATTCTGCCTTAATCTTTGCTCCAAATCTGCCTTATATCTCTGCTTAAGTTCACCTTATATCTCTGCTCCAAATTTACCTTATATCTTTGCCCAAGGTCTGCAATAAAGTCTGCTCCAAAATGATGCAATTTCTGATCCAATTTCTGCTCTAAATCAGGCACAAGGTCTGCTCCAAATCAGCTCTTACGATTGCTCCAAATCTGCACTTAGAGGTCTGCTCCAAATCAGGCACAATGTCTGCTATAAATCTGCCTTAGAGGTCTAATTCAAATCAGGCTCAATGTCTGCTATAAATCTGCCTTAAACATCTGCTCCTAATTAGGCACAATGCCTGCTATAAATCTGCTCCTTTTTTTCTTAAATTTGCTCTTCTTCTCCTAATTTCTGCTCTTACAAGGAATGATTTTACATTGAAGAACTTACTTTCTAACCTCCAAACTAACTTGTATTTATATCCAAATTATGCACTTTACCAAAAGTAGGTTGGCCAAAATTTGACATAAAATTTATTTTAAATATTTAAATTCACCTTTCAAAGTAGGTCGGCCATCTTTGATAAATATTAATTTAATGTGAGGTCGGCCATCCATGGGAGATAACACTTCCCTAAGGGGTTGGCCCCTTTAATTACTATTCTATTTTAATTTCTACCTTTTAAATTAACGCTGCCATAAATAGATGGAGGTCGGCTATAAATAAATTAAATCAAACTCTTATTATTCCTTGTCCTCAATCAACGAACTTTTCATCACAAAAGTTTTTCTTTGACATCAATGATAATAATTCTAACAATCTTGTCCATATGCCTTTGACATCAATGACAATATTTCCAACAAACATAAATTGATAGTATTTCTAGTTTTCTTATCCAATCTATTCCAGTTCTCATTAGACATACTTGTAGGTTTCACCAAAGTCGATACCACTGTTTATTGATCTCTCTCCACTAGGACATCTCTGACCTTCAACATAACTAAAAGTTTTAACTAATACCATTCAATATCAAACCTTGATGTGCTTATGATGAATCTGACACGTGCTTGGTATTCTCACAAGATCCTTGAAAGGCTCCGTCTAAAACCAGTTATACATGAACTGAAACAAATCTTCATGCCAAGGTTTAAAAAAAACTGCAATCCCTTAATGGTTTCACCACTCACATTTGGTTATGCCACCAAATGACATGACTTCGCCTAAGCAACCACACTTTGATACCAAATGTTGAAATTTTAATCCTTATTATAGTCAACTAATAGATTGGGATGTTGGAACACCTTGAGATTATGTGATCAAATTCAATAATCCTTGTTATACCAATTCATTAAACATAATAAATTAAACATGTGAAATTGTATGCAAACCACAAATATACATGAGACATTTATGTGGGAAACCCTAACAGGAAAAATCCACCAGCTAAAGGACAATTACAATTGTATTTACAGAAAACTATATCCTATATAATAAGTCTTTCTTGCAGAGTATTTCAATTGGTAGATTACAGCATACAACCTCAACCAAGTTTATGACATGTTCAACAATCAACATTCAACCGATTGAACCTACATCCATACAAACAAGTGGATATTGTGAGATTTTCCAAGATCTCTGGACAGAATAGCAGTACCAGTATATCCCTACATGTTAGAAAACAGTATATGCAAAGCAACACACGAAAATGGATCAATCAACATGAATTTATTAGCTCACAAAATGGAGATGTCCATAGGAGAAGGGAAGTACAATTGCCACCAAGAATAGTGGAGAAGGCTAGGCAGTTGAATCCCACTAACTAAGACTGGTGGCAAGCTAACTCTACAAGACTATCAAGCTTAAATCCAAGTGTAGGAATAATCCACAATAAACAAATGAAGATAAATAATATTCTACACTAACAAATATAGCTGCTAATATGATCTTATGGAAATCCAATCATCTCAATTGTCTAATTTCATATGGAATACCAACAATCATACAACTAGAAGATGACTACACCATGACATTAGCATATCACACATCATATCAAACATGACATTTCCACATGGATAATCAACACATATAATAAGCTTTTGCCTCTCACACTTGGTCAAAGGTTGTTGATGATCTTCACTTGAACTGTGTACATCTCATTTTGCATTACAACCAAATATCACCTATGGCTTGTGGTAGTAGAGACATACACTTGATTACTCCTAGTTTCTTGTAGTACCTCTAAGCAACTTCTATAACATCATGTATTCCAACAACGTTGAATGTGCATTTGCACTGTCATACATACTCTAGTAACTAAGACAAAAATGAGGTTATGAGTTCTCCAAATGACTTGTGGTTGCAATCGTGGCAACACTGGACTTAGACAAGTCTCCATGCTAAACCACAACATTTGATACTCATTGCAACTTACCACAACTCAGAACAATTAACTTTAGTGTTTACTAGTCTTTGATTAACACTTGAAGATGAACTAGAACAAGTTCACCATCTTCTCTCACTAAAAACCTCACCAAGAACTCTCTCCATGAAGCTCCTTTCACCCTCTAAAACTTTGCAACTCCCAGTGTCTGTCTATCAACACAACAACAAGAGTATTTTGCATATGCAATTTGAATCCCACAATAGAGTATTTGATCTCTTTTATGCCCCTTTATTTATTGCAATCGGAAGATGGATTGGCTTAACTGCTTAATCAGTTTTGGATCAGATGGAGGCCATCCATATGCCATTTTGCTCTTTTTAGCAACGACTTATTGTGATAGTTGTTATTTCAGGTGTTCTATTTTTGGGCAAGGATGAGGGTCTATTTTTGTTCCTACTTTAGTTAATTATATATTATTTGTTTAGGTTTGGATTTGTTTTAAAGTTTCTTTCTTTCTAGCTTTTCAACAACTTTTAAGCACTTCTCTTTAATGCTCACATTTTGTGATAAAATAAGATTATTTTAAAGCTCCAAAGATTGGGCATTTGTAGCCTATAAGCAAGTGCTTTGAGCCCACAAACTAAAGAGGATGGTGGATACTATGCTTATGTTAGCAAAGACATTGTTGAGCTTGTGTTTATAATTTCATGATTAGACTAAATGTGAAGTTTTATATTGATGTCATATTGGGTTTTAGCTTTGTGTAAATTAGTTGTTTAGTCTTTGGAATTGTGTGTTGTAATAGTTGTTATTCCTTTTAGAATCTTGTTTGTATTGAATAGCTAATCTTCGTTTTAGGCAATCGGAGGGTGTTGTTTATGTGTTTAAATTAGCTATTTCATTCTTTAATGTTTGAAAATTTTGTTTGCAAGGCATGATTGTTAAAACATGATGCTAGTTATTTCCCCCTTAAGCATATATGTATATATTGTCTATAGTTTTTAGTTTAGGATCAGTGTATCTTAGGTTTAGGCTAGTTTAGATCTAAAGGAACTTCCTCTCCAAATTTGGAAAGAGGTTTTACCTCACACACTGTTTCTTTTTCTGTTGTCTTGCAAAAGACAAATTAAAACACTAGTAGGACAAAATAAATTCTTGTTTGCATTGGTTTATGCTTGTTATAGCAAGGATTCATTGAGTAAGAGCTATTTGGCCAAGTCAAATTTGAATTGTACATTGTGTGCAAGACATGGGATAAGAAATCATATTTGGCAAATGGCTGTAGTTGTGGAGAGGGGATAAGACTTAGATATCAGTTGAGAGAGTCAAGCAATATACCAAGCATTGAAGAGATATAGTATTGTGAGTGAGGGGGGAATTCAAAGGGGAGAGGAAAGAGGGTAGAGAAGAAATAATGAGAGTTAAAATTAAAGTATATGATCAGCAAGGGGGAATTGACTATAGATATTAATGATTTGCTAGTAAGGACATAGTCAACCACATTGTAAGGAAAGGTGTCTCAACTTCGCATTTGGGTAACTATTTTCAAGCTATAGAACACAAAAATGCAAATTTTTAGGGCTCTACAGGTTGATCCTTGCCCTAAAAAATGTCAAAATGAGCCTTAATTGAGCAAGTGGGTTATGGTTCCATGGATCTCTTAGAGATCTTCAATTTAAAAATGAAATGACTTCAGTTGACTTCTTGAATAAACATTTATGGCCTCCAAAAGTTGGGTCTCTCACATCGGAAATGTAAAAGCATCTATGAAGCATAAGAGAGCTGTAAGAGGAGTTACACTTGTTGACCAACTTATGATGCATGTTATGACACATCATAAGACATCTTTGAATTGAGATAATGGAGCCAAAATGGAGTGCCCTCGTTGATGAGTGGATTATGATGAGCTTATGACAGGTGCAAGGAATATGCTCGTTTGAGCATGTGGACTTGTCTTAGGATTTGAGTGTTGGACTTTGACTAGAAATTTGGGTGCCACATTTTGCATTATCTTAGCTTATGGTTTCCTAATTGCCATTTGATGGTTTCATGTATTGTTCCTATTTATTGGGTGCTTGAGATGGAGGTTATAGAGTGAGTTTTGTAAGTGTTGTTGTATTGCCAAAATTGTTCTAGATCTCTTGCTGGTGATACTCATGTAATGGTTTAGACTCTACAAGTGTATTGTAACCATTTGATTATTGAATAATACTTTGGGTTGCTTCGAAGTGTGGGCTTTTATCTTGAAAAGGTTTTGCCCACATAAATTATTGTGGTATGATATATTGTTTTTGTGTTTATTTCCTTGTACCTTATGATTGGTTTAGTTTTTGCACATACCTCCTTTGATAGGTTAGTGTAGGAAGCATATACCACATCTTTGCTTCCTTTTACACACTTGCGTCCCTTCACATGGAAAGCTAGTGAACTTGCTAGAATCTAAAACATAGGTGAGCTTGTTAAGAATTAGAACACTCGTAACTCACATAACTGGAGAAAATGGTTCCATTTAGCTTGAGACTAGGCTCTTCCCATCGATTGAGGTTCTTTACAACTTGAATTTAACTTAAAAAGACAAAGGTCATCCTTGGTCAAAGCTTTGGATAAGTACTTGGCGAGTGCTAGTGCAGAAATTATAATCACCCAGAAGAAATTATAATTACATTTGCTTTACTTAGAAGCAAGGCTCGTTCTTGTTAAATATGCGCTCTCCTCTTGCACATCCCTTCTCTTTGTTGGTTGGAAATTTTGTATTCTCGTGAAAGCGTACAAAATTGAGATTTCAACCACAGCACGTGAGTTTGAACTCTCCTAATTAAGGGAAGGCTCCCCCTTTAACTAAATAAAACTAAATGGATGGGACAGCAATCGTTCCTCTTGTTTCAGGAAAGATTACGTTCTTCTCTCTTCACAGAAAAGACACAGTAAATGTTACTAAACTTATTACAACAGCTATGCAGTGAAATTAAGAGAAAGGAAATAAAGTTTCCTGAAAGCACAAAGACTTCCGTTATTTCCTCCGGGACGGGAAAACAATTCGATAAGCACAAAGTCTTGAAGAATGAAATCCTATCAACCTTTTTCAGAACGATTACTTTATGGAAATATACAAGATAAAACAGCTCAAAGACTGTAATTACAATGTATCTTTAAACTACTCTAAATGAGAAATACTTATGAGCACAAAGACTTATAATTCTTCTCTATTTCTAACACTAACTATGAATTCAATTCTCACATTTACAGCACAAAGTCTGCAAATATTTAAATCAAATCTCTTTTCAGCAATCTTCAACAATTCTCAAGTAATCACAATATAATAAAACAAGGATTCAGCTCAAAGTCTGAAATTCCAGCTTCTTGATATCACTTGAAAATTCACAATATTTCACTATAAAGCTCAAAGACTTTATGAGTACAAAATTCTGCAGAGTTTTCTTGCTTGCTAAAAAGATAAAAATTACAATAGACCCCTCAAGTATTTATAGGAGGAAGGTCTGGAGAAAAAGGTGGGAGGATCTCAACAAACTTGAGAAAATCTCTCAACCGATAACTAATTGCGATTGACTTATTCAAAATTACAATCCAAATTGTGATTTGTCTTGTAAGATTTTACATGTAATTACATTTTCAAAAATTGCAAGGAAAGAACACTTGCAATTGCAAAATTTGTTTTTACACATATATTGTCGAAAGTAAAATTACATAAAACAATCTAAAACTTTCAATCTGTTTCATTCCTATCTTTGAAAGATAAGAATTTGCTGATGATGGTCTGCAACTCATTTGGATCTGGACCCAACGTGTTCTTGGCCACTGCAACTGTCTTCAAAATTACATCAAAGTATCTGATAGTTGCCAATCTATGCTCTTCATAATTAGTTTGCATTTTCTCAAGGATTGTTTGATGATTGACAAGCTTTTGAATTGAATCCATAGAAAACTGCTCTGATTCCATTTGTTGACGAAGACTGGCTGCCATTTCTGAAGTAACTGAATCAGCTTCAAGTAATTCATCTTCTTGATTTAAAACCGTACATGAGATCTTCTCAAAACTTGAAAGAATATCCTGCTGAACTTCATCATTCATCTCTAAAGTGGCCTGGATATCTTTGATAAGATCTTGAATGACCAATGATCTATTTGTCATAAGTTCTTCAAATTCTATGTACTTCTCTCTGTTTGGCAAGATTGAATTGCTACATAGAATTTGTAACTTAACTTGATCTATCTCATGCCAGATTTTTAAATCCTTCTCAAGTGATTCCAAACTCTGCTTGAAGGTCTCCAAAGTCTGATTCAGCTTTATCTTTGCTATTCTGACATTCTTGAAAACTTGCAACGTCTTCTCAATCATTGGAATGCTTTTCTCAATCAGCTGAGTTATCCATGAATCAATTGCTTTAGCCTTTTGTGCAATTCTTTCTAATTGTCTAACTGATTCATTTGGAGGAGCTGTAGATAGAGAATCAACTGCCTCTGATGATCCTGTAATCCTTTGAATGACTGAAACCAGTTGAGCATTGTCTTCTTTGAGCTTTTCCTTTTTAGCTAAGAGTTCGTTATAGCTTTGTGTTAAAATTGTCACTGAACTCTGAGCATCCTGCATCATATTGGCATGAGTCTGCTTGCCCAATTCGACTCTTGTGAATCTGTAGTCAGATACCTGCATTTCTTCATGCGGTTTATCAACTAAGGGCTCTGCAATTTCAGCATATTTCATTCTGTTGCTGTCAACAAAAACCTGTGAGACCGTTTTAGCTTTCTTTGCAATCACTGGTTTTGATTTCTTCAATTTTCGGAAATCAAAAATATCAGGAGACACTGCCTGTTTCTTTCTTTTGGGAGCAACTGAATTCAACCATGGAGGAAGATCCAAGGTTGTCACATCTGAAATAGCAACTGCAGTCTCTGTAGAAATGGGCTCAGTTTGTGATACAACAGAAATTCTCGGAGGTGCCTCGGTTTGTACAGCAACTATGCTTTGTGCAGAAGACAAATTACAACTAGGATTGGCCATGAAAGAATCAAAGTTTGTTACAGACGTATCAATTTCTGGAAGAGTTGTTTCTGACATGGCTGAAAAGATTGGATTGATATCAAAAATACTCTTGAAGTTAGTAGGCAAGTTCATCATGGGAGTATCCGTTACAGATGAAGACTGATGACAAGTCTCTTGTGGTGGAATAGAAGGAACAAAAACGGTGGAAAAGGAATCAACATCACTGTCGATAGGGGACATAGGAGATATGACTGATTCTGGTATCAGAGCTTCAACGTGAGGAATTATCTCACTTAGAATGGTAGAGGTCTCAAGAACCTCGTCTTCTTCTTGCTGATCTAATATCTGAATCTGCATTTCATTGACTTCCTCACCCTTTAATGTTTCCCTATCCAATGGTTGTTCTGGAGCTCTGCTTACTTTCAGCTTGATTCTGGTACTTGAAGAGGAAGCTCCTTCTTTTGATTGTTCTCTGATTTCTGATTTCAATCCTCTAGGACCAGCTGGGTCATCTTCAGCTCTAACTTTGATTTTGATAGTCTTGACACCTATGCTTTTGAGCCAAGAGTTGGTGTTCGCCAAGACTGATTGAAATCTATCAAAGATAGAGACGGATTCCTTTTGAGACCATTGAATTGTAGGAATGGGAGCATTAGCAACTCCCTGTTCTTCGTACTCAGGATCCAAAATCTGCTTATCATCAATCACTCCTTCCGGAATTAAAGTCAGATTTAGGTCAATTATTTGCTCCAAAGTCAGCCTGCAATAATCCATTTTATATACATCCTTTTCTGTACGGAGATCTGCCCAAATGTCCTCAATGCGGTGAACATGAGTGAAGGAGGCTCTTTTTATTTTATCCTTCATCCTTCTGTAATCAAAATCCACCCTAGCTTGGAATCTCTTCAATGTTATCTCCTGAAGTTCAGTTTCCATTGCTTTGGCTCTTGAAGAGGTTGTCAAAGAATACCTGCCAATTACCAATGGATTATGTGAAGAAATACCAATTCCAGACTTGTGTTGTGAAGCTTGACGTGAATGAACTGCCATCAATTGCCTTCCCAGCTCCATCAGAACGATCTTATCAGTTGGATATCTCGGGAGCATATAAGGTTGGTCTTCAAAACAGCCAACTCTCATATAGGTGAATGTTGGAAATTGAAGAAACAAGCAGCCATATTGATTTACCTTATTCCAAGCTGCCTCAGATACCCTGTTATTTACCAACTCTTTATCAAACAAACACATAAAATAACCAAAGAAGGCATCTTGAACCCTTCTATAATGTGCTCGACTTGGAATGAAAGTCAGCTGATCATAATATTTCCATACAGGCACCAACGATCTGTCACCTTCAGGAGATAGGCCTGGAAAATGCCTCAAGGAAGCTGCTATGTAAACCAAATATGAATTCATATAGAAGGTTAGAGTGGTAGGAACCTGTGCAAGCTGTTCACACAAACAATCACTGATTATTTCTCCCCAGAAAATTGGATGATGTGCTTTTCTAATGACAACCATGAACTTGTACATCCAGCTTTCAAACACACTAGAAACTTTCAACCCTGCAATTCTGCTCAGAAGAGTGATCATGTCGTTAATTTCTTCTATAAAATCAGACCGGTACAACTTAGGCATACGGGTCACACAAGGTCGTGATTTAAGAAGCCATTTAGAGTTGATGTGTTTAATACAATCACTCTTTTTCTGCTCAAAATGTCTATGAGCACTCTTCAATGAAATCTCTGAATAAGTAGTTGCATCAGGTACTCTGAAAACCCTGTTGATTGTTTCAGCATCAAGTCTGATAACTACGTTGCCATCATCATCCTTGATTGTTCTGGATTGTCTATCAAAGCGAGCTGCACATGCAAGGACGAATTCTGGTTCAAGGGCAGCAACAGGAAAAGAAGCCACCAAATGAATATGACTTCTCAGCAACTTTTGCATATCAGAAGAAGTGGATTTTTCAGCTCTTTTAAGAAATTCGGACATATCAATATGCCCAATTTCTGTATCTTTGATTTCATCGATGTTTGAAACAACGTGAGATGGAGAAATCTCATTCTGATATTTGTCAAACTTATACTTCATCTTCTTGCCTGCTGGAGAAGTTGGCTCGTCTGTCATTGAACAGGAATCTGCAAGACTGCGGTGAAAACCCCATAAGGTCAGAACATCATCAGCATCAACGTGAGTAGACATGGCGGAACTCAAACCCTAGAACAATGAAATGGATTTTGAAAGAAAGAGGGAAGGCGAATGAAGATGAATACGAAATGAATGGAAGGGTGGAAGTCAAAAACAGCATGTCTCTTTGAAACAGCAAGACAAAAGAGATCTTGGCTTGGATTTGGAATTTCGTCCAAAAAGGTCAACTTTTGTGCTTTTTAAGGCAATTCGGGTTTTTGAATGACTTTGACAATTTCGGAACTTTTTGACACTTTAGCAATTTCTGCTTTTTGCAATTTCGGGATTTTTATGAGCTTTGACAATTTTCACAAAGGCAATCGGGATTTTTCAGAAGTTTAACAATTTTTGAACTTTGCAATTTTTAAAAATTGTTATTTTAGCTGCGAATCCCGAAATTGTATTTTGGGGCTAAAAATCCGAAATAAGAGACAAAGTGAATTTTTTTTATTTTGTGAAAGATAATGATGGATATATGAAGTGGCGAATGAATGAAATGAAGGAAATGAGCATAGGCGACATGAAAGATGGATAAATGAAAATGGAATGAATTGTTTATTGCTGGAAATGGTAGAATGAAAAACGTGTTTTCATCATAAGGCAGATTTAAATGGAAGTATGAAGATATATGAAATGAAATAGAAGGCAAAATTTTAGCGAGATGGAGAACATATGGTAATGGAACGAATTTGAAACATTATTGCTTGAAACAGCAAAATAATGAAAAACTCGTTTTGGTAATAAAAGGCGAATTTAGATGAGATATATGTTATGCATGAGATTTAAGGCGGAAATGCGGAGGATATATGAGGGCAAATGAAAACATAAGAAAACGTATTTTGAATGAGGGCGAATGGAGGCAATATGATACGAATGTGGTTTATAAAAAATGCGTTTTTATGAAAAGGCGGACTTTTCAGAAGAAAAACACACTTTTGATAATGAAAAACAGTAAGATAAAACGCGTTTTTATAAAACGTGTATTAGATAATGATAAAAACGCATATAAATGACAGTAAAACATTGAAAGAAAGAGAGATAAGTGCGAATCATACCTGAAATGAGTTGTATATGACAAATTTTAGAGAGAAAACCCTAGACGCGTGCAGAAGTAAAGAGGACGATGGCTATTTACTGGTAAATATCCGAATTTCGAGCATTATAATCAACAAAATCTCCATGAAATGGGGAAATAAATGCAAAGAAGAATTCAACCAGCTCGAATTTGAGAAGAATCGGACTTTTCAGAAGCTTTCACAATGCAAAATGACATGAAAAACATAAATCGGGCTTTCAAGAGGTCTTTACATGCCTTTTTTTACAAAATCGGGTTTTTGAAGTCAAATAACAATTTCACTTTAAACCAATTCGCACTTTTCAGACCAAAAAGCAATTTTCATTTTAACAAAATTGAACACTTATGAAAAATTCGGACTTTTAGATGACTTGAGCAAAATCGGGCTTTTTAATCATTTTAACAATTTTGCTTTTTTGTCAAAATACAAAGACCTTAACAAAATCGGGTTTTTTAGGTACTTAAGCAATTTCGGGTTTTTCAGAAACTTTAGCAATTTTGCCTTGGAGTCTAAATTTCCCTATTTGCTGAGTTGCTCTGAAAACCCGAATTTGATGAAAAAGACACCAAAAACAACTCAGAAATCGATGAAAACGGAAACGTAAAGGGGAAAAAGAGTAGCCCAAAGGTTAATCAACCTAAAACAGAGATTTGCCACTCTTTGCACCTCGTAATACGTGCCTTAGAGAAGAAAAATCTCAAGTTTTAAGAAAATTTTGATTGGTTACCTAAATTTTAAAACGAGTTAAAAATTTAGGATAACACACCTAAACCATGCATCCCCATCCCCTGTGACATCCTCAGGACATGGGGATGATGACAACAGACTTAATCCTCCCCTTGAGAATTTTGGGGGCGCATCCACAAAACACGCCTTTGGGAGACCCTATGTGGGTTTAAAAAAAAACAGCGAACTTTTCTTTTAATAAAAAAAATGTCTATTTCTGAAAATAGGAATTTTTATTTTTTATTTATTTTTCAGTGCTTCTCCAAGCTTTCAAGACAGGATCGATGCAGGGATTTGGTTGTGGGGGATAGCAGCAATTTTTCCAAATTTCTGGGATGGCTGCTAAAATAATTTAAACAAAGAACAGTTAAAATGTTAAATAGTAAAGACAATGTGCTGAATTTGCATCCTCTCCCTTTTAGCTTTTTAGGGGGTTTTAAATATTTTTTTCCTTTATGAGTTACCTTCTTAAAATTTTATGCTCTAAATGCAGCAGACTGTAAGTCCTTAAAAAAGGGGATGTCCTCTCCAAGTCACCAAGTCCTCAGAATTTCTGGTATGTTACCCAGACCCCCAGAGATGCATCCCTGTGAAACACTGTTATCTATTGCTGTTATACTTGAATCAATGAACATTGAATCTCAAATTTGATACATTATTTGAATGTCTAAACTTGAATCTGGATGTCATGTACGTCTAAAAACTTGTAAAAATTGAAGTTCCCTATTTATTAATTTTTCCTATTTATTAATTTTTATACTGCCATACCAAAAAAGAGGCCTCTTGGACTGCCCTCCTCTGCTGTCCTTGACCTGGAAATGGTGTGGAACATGGTAATAAATTAAATAATCAATTGACTTTAGTAGTGATATTTTGCATCTATGAACATGAGTTCATTCTCAAATCTGTTAATAATATATTTCATGGTAAGACAAGGAATAAATGATACCACTGCCTGGCTCGTCCTTTTTTGATAGACACACAGGTGACCTCTGTTGAGAAACATGCTGTCTTTGAAATAAATGCTTTAACTTATACATGTTCAAGATACTGGTAGTATGAGTAACTTGTCATGCCATCAATCATGGCATTCCAACAATGATTATTATTTTTTCAAATGAATAATTGCCTTGTACAGCAATTTACTATAATAAATGCCAATAATTCAATGTCTTTTGTCTGCTGTTATGTCTATATTCATAGCTTCATGGTGAAGCAGTATTATGGTGTTTCTAGAAAAGAACACTTGTATGGTATTGCTGAATTTAATGTAATGACAATTTTGTGCCATGGTATTTAATTCAGAGGTCCTTGCTGGAACAAAAGGAATCTATTGAAAGGCACAGAAAATCCCTGAAGAAGCGACAAACTGGTTAGAACATTTTCATCATTTTTTACAAGTAAATTTTCTGGATTTCTTCTCTTGTTATGTCCCCCTATATTCCACATGATCTCTATATCTTTCAGAATATAACCGTTTGTCAAGGACTTTATGGAACATATTCACTTTTATTGCTTTATCTCATTTCATTGGGAGAAATTTGTTGATGTATGATGAGATGTCACACGTCTTATGCATGTTTAGAGAAATACTACTATTTAGATATGGAAAGGGAAGATTGACATATAGTATTAGATTTGTTTAGCTTAAATGCATCTGGTGGAGATCCAGGTAGCCAGTTACGTTTCAGCTCTTGAATACTGCTTCAGGAAGTTTGGCTTAAAGATAGCATTTGAAGTTTGCAATATGATCTATTTTGTGCATGGATAGTATTTACCTTATCTGTATTATGTTCTGCTAAATATATATGGAACACACAACCTTAAGAATGTGCTATTCTGAGCCTCATTTTTGTTTTTTTCCCCATCAAGTGATTGCAGAAACAGCAGTCATTTGATGCTGTGATCTTCTTGATTTGTTGAAGACTATAGACAGTGCATCTTAATCTTGAAACAAAATGTAGTCTCTACCTTTCGATTAGTTTTTCACCCTGAAAGTCCATGATCAAGTTAAAAGAAATTATTAAATCATATGCTCTGTTACTTTTCCTTCTCATTTTCATGCGCATGCTGAAATGTTTTTTCAGGTATATTATATTTTGGGATCAAAGTCAGTCAAAGAATTCAGTTTGCTGCACACTTTAGTTTTTTTCTCCTGTGGTGATAAATTGAATTTCTTGTGCACTTGCACCTGTAAAGCCTTTCAGAAGAGATTCCTGAAGCATTTATTGTTTCTTTTCTTTTCTTAATCTCTTTGTTGCAGGCTTTCCACATAGAGAAAAAGAAGTAAACTGAAATGATCAAAATGCGTTTATCAATGTCTGCTAGGCATGTACATCGGAAAATCAAAGTTATAGTTTAGGAGAGTTGTTGAGAGGGCATTTTTATTTTGCAATATTGCAAGCACACACCTAACTACACTTCACTGCGTACACCTAATCATTATCATACTCTGCATTCTAAATTTTTATCTACCATTTTTTTTTCAATTTCTAAAAATGGATATCCGAACTTACCTGATGGTTTATGGTGTTTTTAATCATCTGATTGCAACTACCAAAGAAGGCAACAGCATATTACAGTCAGTATATAGTATATACCATTTGGAGTTATGAGACTAACTTGGTTGCAATTATGATGTTCTTTTCATAGATTCTTTAGTAATCATCTTACCTTTTTCTAATAAGTTCCATATTATCTAAGCATTTTTTAAACACACTATTTCTAGACAAGGTTGAAGGGAGTGACAGTGAACCTGGAACGTCAGAGGAGGAGTTCCTGATTCAGGATGAACTATGTAAGTCCCGTCTTCAGAGCATCAAGCGGGTAAATTACTTACTTGACTCTACTGTCATAAGGATTGGAATTATGTTTATGTTTATTTTTATGTTTGAGAGTGAATTTCGTGTTCAGCAACAGTGCTATTTGTATTTCCAATAATATATCTACATTTTGAGGCTGAGAAGATGGTCAAAATGTATCCAATGGTTTTGCAGCTTAATAATTGGGATTTTAATTCTATTAGCTATTATAGCACTGCTCTTGAATAATTACAAATGATAATTCAATAATTTGGTATGTCATCCTTAGGTAGTTGTTTTGAAGGCTAACAAAAAGAAATTGAACAATTTATAAAACATGAGACCTTTGCTTAAAATTTAAAGATACTTCTTTTATGGTAATTGTTGCAAGGAAGAGGACATGGCACTTAGAGAGAGGGACCGATATGAATTGGAAAAGGGAAGGCATATACGTGAAATAAAGCGTATCAGAGATGAAGATGGTTCTCGTTTTAATCATTTCCCAATTTTAAATCAACGCTACGCACTGTTGAATCTTCTAGGGAAGGGAGGTTTTAGTGAAGTGTACAAGGTACACCTCATTATTATTCACATTCATTACAATTAATTGCATTATATGCCTCTGTTTTAAATTACCATTTGGTTTCCCTGTGAAGGATATATTAGGTTCTTTTGTTTCAAGGAGTAGTTAGCCAAAAAGCATGATAACAATCAAATAACTTTGGGCAACTCATTAAAATTCTTAAATCATTGTTCTTCTTTTTTCATTTTAATTCATATTATGCATGTCCTTGTGCATTTCTTTGGTGGATCCTAGCTTAAGGATATAACTGATGACAGTGCTGATTTGAAATGGTTTGTTCAATCAGGCATATGACTTGGTCGAGTATAGATATGTAGCCTGTAAGCTTCATGGATTAAATGCACAGTGGAGTGAGGAAAAGAAACAGAGTTATATTCGTCATGCAATTCGGGAATACAACATTCACAAAACTTTAGTTCATCCTCACATTGTGCGACTATGGGATATATTTGAGATTGATCACAATACATTCTGTACTGTACTGGAGTACTGCAGTGGTATGGCACTCTATTTGTTTGATCTTTATGACTATTGGAATTGTTACTCTGTAACTTTATTCAAAATTTGTGGACTGTTAGTGATTAATAGATTGTAGTATTTTTAATGGAACTTAAGACAATGTCGTGGAGCTAGTTTGGTTTCTGCATTTACTTTAATCCCAAACATATTTGAAGAAAATAGGAATTCCTTTATATAACGGCTCCCGATTACTAGAAATTCCAGTCCTTTACCACAGCTCTAGACAATGAAATTGTTGTGATATTTATACACAAGTTAGCTTCACTATCTTAAGAGAAGGTATCTGAGAGTGAATAGCAATCTAGCATAGACATAAATCTTGTTTTTATTCTGCAGAGGGCCATGAAGCCCATCTAATCCACTTTTTATATTACCTCAGTACCGTGGCTATGCTGTCAAAATTCAACATAGATGCACATGATCATTTTTACTACATTATGAAAAGTTATTCACTTATGAGGTTAATGAATTACTCTACAAAATAGAACCAGTTTACCAAAATATATTGCCCTGCAACAATTTTGCAGAGAACCACGCCATTGAGATAAATACTTATTATGAAATTGAGGCTTAGACTGAATACTAATTAACTGGATACTCTATGGTACACCTATTAGGATTTTCTAGCCGATGGTCAATGTGATTCAACTTTCCGCACCCCCCTTGTGAGGCATACAAAGTTGAGACCATAGTTAAAAAATTCAGACCTGGCAATTACTTGTTAGACCCAATTTTTTAAAAAAATCAGGGCTCGGCAAAAACTTGGGGAATAACTCGGCAAATTTATTGAACATTAAAAAATACATTAATTTTATTAAATATGCTTTAACAACATGCATATTGCTGAATTTATAAACCATATTACTGATTTCCTTCATTTATTGATCGAAATTTAAAGTTCAAGGCACTTTGTAGACCAAAAAATGAGTTGAAAGTTTCAATGTTTAATATCAACAAAAAATACAAATCGTAAATTTCTTCTATGACTAAAGCTTAAAAAAGTTTGCTGCTGATGTGTGGGCATTGTGGAAGTGGATAATTTACCCGTGGAATCCTCAATAGGAGCCTCAATAGGAGCTGCAATAGAAGTATCAACAGGAGCCTCAAGCATAGGACCAAGCTATGTATGCTCTGAAACCGCCCTTGATGACTCGCCAAATCACCTTTTGAAGCCTCATATGCTACCACATTTGCTTGCCATTCGGCTTCATCCCTCTCAAAATCAATGTTCTCATTAGTTGTAAACAATGGATTCACATCCTCAAGCTCAACAACCCTCTTTGAACATGGATCAATGTCATCAAGGTCAAGCGTATGACGTGTATCCTACTCTTGTACCTTCTTTTCATCTAGTCAAAGGTTGTACAACACAAACACAGGGTCATTCAAGTGCTTTTGAGTCAATTTGTTGCGCTTTTTTTGTGTGAATGGCCTAAAAAACACTTCAGTTGTGCTCACAAATAGAAGTGCTACAAGCAGGATAGAATGCAAATGGCAACCATTTGAAGATTAGATGTTGTGGCACCAAAATCTTCCCACCATAAATTTGCAAGGACATTTATAACTTTATAAGATATTAAGAATTTTAGTAACTTAAAAGTTTATAAACTAAAATTAAACGTTTTTTTTTACTTGTTGCAAAGTGTCTTCTACAAATAATAGTGTTCCACGGAACACTTCAGTTGTGCTCACAAATAGAAGTGCTACAAGTAGGATAGAATGCAGATGGCAACCATTTGAAGATTAGATGTTGTGGCACCAAAATCTTCCCACCATAAATTTGCAAGGACATTTATAACTTTATAAGATATTAAGAATTTTAGTAACTTAAAAGTTTATAAACTAAAATTAAACATGTTTTTTTTTTTACTTGTTGCAAAGTGCCTCTTCTACAAATACTAGTGTTCCACGGGGTTTCGGGGACGGGGGGACGGCAGGGACGCATTTCAGGGGTGTGGGGACGGGGGGTCTAAGTTTGGGGGCGGTGGGGGGACGGCGGCAGGGGGGCAGCGAGGGGGTGGTGCTGAAATACATATAGTACTTGAAAAATTAGTTATAAAAAGATGTATAACTGTAGAAGCCTAAGGAATAAGTAAAGTTTAAAGTTTAAAGTTTAAAGTTTAAACACATTGCAATGATTTCATTGAACTAGTGAACATTGAAAATCAAAATGAAAATATACTTGATAGACATTGGAACGAGAACTAGATGTTTCATAATTTGAATTTCATAATCATCATATCATGATTCATAATTACAATCAACAGTGCATCCCATGAGATGACATCTCTTTGAGGCATTCAGTCTAACAGTTCACGTGCCTTGTTCGTGCTTGCACATTTTTAGGGTTAGAACCCTCCCTACTTGTGTGGTTGCAACGTGAATCAGAGCTTTGGGATGGGTATGGACATCCAACAAAGCATAAACAAAACAAAAAACAAAAAAAAAAAACCCTACATACCTATAATTTTCAATCGCCCAAACTCAGACGCCCATGGCTCAGTCGTGTAAATAGCAAAATGAAAATAGAAGAAAAAGTCAAAGGCATGGTCGATTTAGCCTTTTAGGCTTTTAAAAATACTTTAAAATTTATAATTTATAATTTTTGCTTTTGTTTTTTTGTTTTTAAATCATTTTTATTGCATTTTTAAGGGGGATGCTTGGAAGTTTCTTCCAATTTGAGGGACGTCTGGAAGTCTCGGGGATGTCCAAAAGTCCCCTTAGAAGAGAGACATCTCGGAGGCGGCGGATAAACGAGGGGGCGGCGGGTGGACGACAGGGGGACGTTTCCCTAAAGTCTCCGAGTCTCAGAAACGTCCAAGTCTTGAAAACGGCAAGATTTTTGGGGGGGACACGTCCCTGGGGAACACTGACAAATACATAAAGTTGAAAAAAATAATGCCCCCTTTTCCCTGTAATAACTTTATAACCCATTGTGAGCAAGATCTTGAAGATTGTCATCAGGGTTCAACCTTTCAATACATGTGCTGAGGTTAAGCCTAACCTCTACATCTACTCTAAATGAAGGGTATAAGAAAAAATTGGGGTTCAAATTGTAGGCATCGACACGAATCTATTGGTGGAGTTGTCAGTTCCACTTTCAATCAATAATTTGCCATATGGGTTCATATTTGGTTCTATTTGAACCATACAAATGTTAAATTGTTTCTTTGGCCCTATCCATGGCCTCATTTAGATACCCCATGGGGTTTTTGTTTCCATCCACCAACTACAGAACTTTAACCAACAATTTTGACACTTAAAACAAGAGAGTGAATGAAAAAGAAATTAGAAAATTAAAGTAAATCATAAATTAAAAAAATATAATCAACAAATTAAAATTTTAAAATTTTACAAAAACAACTTATAATATTGTAAAAAATTAAAAAAGAGAAAAATTTGATTAAAAATTTACCTTGCTCATCCATGACCTTGACAAATGTATCAGAAAAAATGATCTTCACAACCCTCTCTATTAGCCTTCTTGTAGTAAGGACTTTCCGATCACCTTTCATTGACAAACATGCGCTTAAGGTTGGGTAATGTAGTTGCTATACTCGACAAATTAAGGACATTAGTGGCAAAGTGTGTGACTCTTGAATGGACGAGCTACTTGTCATTAGTGTGCTCTCTCATGAGTTTTAGGACCTATGTGTGATTGTAAATGTATTTGGTAATATTCCTCACATCTTCTACTGCATTCTTCACTTAACTTAATTTCCCTATGTCCTCAAGTAGAAGGTCAAGGGAATGGGCAGCACAAGGGCTCGAAAACAATGTAAGGTGCTTAGCCTCTAGTAGTTTACTAGGTGCCACATATGCAGATGCATTGTTCGTAACCATCTAGATAGCATTATCCACTCCTTCCTCCATGACCACCTCATCCAACAAGCTACACAAGGTCTTAGTGTTTTTCAACTTCACTAGAGGCATCGACTAACTTCAAAAAGATCAATTGTTCTCCTGAAGCCACTAAAAAGTTAATGAGGCTCCTATTCTTGGCAATTGTCTACCCAGTAGATAAAATGTTACAACCATTGGTTTTGCAAATCTGTTTTGGTTCCTCTACTAGCTTATATATGTTTTGGACTGTTGAAAAGTTGTCATTGATGTCAAACAGATGCATACCTAAAAGGTTCATGAGCAATGCACAGATCAGACCTTGGATGATAAGATGATGATCAGACCTGATCTTGAAAAGATAATAAGTCAGAAATCTTTTGGATGATAAGATTGTTGAAGCATATCAAGAAACAGATTGAAGTCAGTTCTCAGATTGATTGATGAAGTTGGTTCTCAGATTGCATTCACTCTCAGAAATCTGGAAGTAACATCATTCTTGACGTATTAATTGATTGCATCCACTCTCGGAATCATTCTTGAAGTCTTAACTAATTGAAGTCGATTGATCATTCTCAGATTGGCCAATTGATCATTGTTGAAATCTTAACTGATTGCATTCTCAGATTGGCCGACTGCTGTTTTAACAAAACAATCAAAATACATGGATTAATCAAATAATTGGACATATTTTCTTTAAAACCATGTTTACATAATACAATTTGAAAAGACATGTTTTAAAGCAGAAATGTGATTTGTTTTTGGCTCTTCAAAAGTGATAACTAAAAACGTCTTTTTAAGAGTCATATGAATCGATGCTGTTTAAAATGAGATTAGTTTGTGTTTTGAAAGGATGCGCTTCTAAGAGACGTGTTTTATCACTGAAGAGAGGTTTACTTCCTAAAGAGATGCGCCTAGTTCTTGAAGAGAAAGAACAGATTTAATCAAAGGAAAACAAAGTGATTTGATTAAGACAAACAAATTCAGATTTAATTTATGAAGAGGCAGATTTTTTAAAGGATGCAAGTGTAGATGTGTTCTTTCATTAGAAGGTTGCAATTCTTGGGCAACTTACATATATGACATCCAAATCAAGTTTGCAAGTGTTGAGTAGAGTGTGTGAGTAAATCAGATCAGAGAATCTATTCTCTTGTGTGGGCTTTAAGGTGATAGCAAACATCACAAAGCAGAGTTGAGGATAGAGGAAGTGCAGATCTGTTTGAAGGCAGTTACTTTACATCCATCATTTTCAGGCAAGTCAAGGCTGGTGCCTTGCACATTAGGGGTTGGTGCTCCTTGTAGGTTGGTGCCTACTAAACTATAAAATTCATTACTCAAGTAGGTTGGTGCCTACTATCTTTGTAATTTCATATAAACATAATATACAATTGTTGGAGTCAACTTGTTAATATTGTTCCTATTGCATGGTTGATATTGGGGTAGAAGTTAAAAGTTGGTTAATCTTAAAAAAAAGGGGTAAAAGTTTGTTGATTTACTTATTCACCTCCCCCCCGCCCCTCTCAATAAATCTTTGTGCTCTTCATGGACCTCATCATCCAATAATAGGCCACTCAATTTATAATTGCTTGGGGCTTTGAAGACTTTACCTACCATGGTCAATTTATAACCAGCTCCTTCCAATAAGGACTTGAAGCAACATTAAGGGAATACTATTATAGTACCAAAATTTGGTACATGCCAACTTTGTCTCATAATGCAATTCCCTATTCCATATAGTACCTTCCATTGAAGGTTGTGCACCGGGAGTGGTACAAAGAACAAAAAAATGGAATTGTGGCTAGCCACATTGCCTAATTCTTATATTTGTGGCCCAATGGGAGAAGAGCCCCCCATATCTAAATAGCTTGTGCTTAAATGACCAAATTGACAATGCCATAACATAGCAAGATTATTTATAGATTTGACTGTTAGCTGGTCCATGAAAAGTTTAACATTGCTCATCCTTTTGGTCTACTATTGCTAGGGCTCCTTGGTATCTCAAATCTCAATCTAATGGTTGTGGTTCTATCTCCTCTTGATGCTAAGGATCCTCTAGTGCTCCTCAATTACTATGTAGGTCTCGAGGGCAAACACACATCACCAATTTCCTTTTTGCTGCTGAAATTTTTTTGGCCTCGAGTGTTAGAGGGGAGGTTCTAAGGGGAATCAACTACCTCCTAGGATTGTCTAGCCTAGTCCCCTTAACCCTAGACTCTCCTCGACGAGCATTCACAAATTCTACATTGTTACTCCCACGATGATTGATGATGATGATATAGTTGGCTCCTCCAATGTGTGCTAGAGTATAGACCCTTGATAATTGTTACTTCTTGCATGAGTTGCTAGTTTTGGTCTTCTTTTGCTTCTACTACTTCCAGGGGTCCTCCCCTTGCACATCTATTTGTATTTGTATTTGATTCAGGCTTCCTGTAATGTCCCCATTTTAAGAAAAAATGATTTGTAAGCTATTAGCCCAATTTTTGAGTTTTCCCAGAAGCTTCTTTGTGAGTTGAGGAGGACTCCAAAGTTCTTGGAGTGCTCAGGATGTGTCTTGTAGAGATGTTGCTGGCAGTGAGCTCAGTTGGTCTTGGTGAGCCTTGTGATGCTTTCAAAATTGAATTGCGACCTTTTGGGAGCTCTAAGTCACCTAGTTGCCCCTAATCATCATCCCAAGTCATCAGTGTCATGTTGGTATGGTCAAAACTTGATTTCTATGTCATTACAGTGATTTCTGCAACATGGGTTAATTATTGAGTTATTAATTAATTATTCACTTAAGTTGTCTAATTTTGAAAAATAATAAAGCAACAACTTAGTGTAATAGCTTGTTAAAAAGGTGTTAATTTCTGTTTCAAGTTGGATGTCTAGGCTTGGGGGTCTTTACTCAAGAAAAATAATAATTTTTCTCCAAAAGGTCTTTGTGAGTGAAAGAAATTATTATATTTTAAAATTGGTTATTTCCCTCCAGAAAAGTTATAAAAGGAGGTTGAGGGCCTCATTTGAGGGTTTAGATTTGTGAATATTATTTTGTTATGCTTTTGGAAAAAAAACCTGAGTTCTTCCAAAGCTTCTCGAGGACAAAAACCTTGTTGGAGTTGCCGGTTTTGGGGATGAAAACCTCCTAACTAGCTAGTGTGGTTTCATATATAGATCACCGTTGTGCTACAGATTGGAGCTTCAATTTTGGTTGGAGCCATAGGAGTTTTTGATGTCTTTTGAAGTTGCATTTTTAATATTGTTGTCTAGTGTTTTCCTGAAGATTTTTGAAATGTTATTGAAGATTTTTGTAAGGCTTCCCAACCTGGCCGAACACCTTGCCAACCGTACCATTTTGGGGTGTTCACTTTTGGAGAGTTAATCTATTCCTTCTTCTGTTATAAGGATTGTTGCTGATGGTTTGGGCAGGCCATACAATCTTATTTGCGAACCTTGCTGCTATGAAGACAAGTATGAGGCCGTACCATGTAAAGTTCACACCCAATCTTATGCACCAAAATATTATACTTTTCCAATTCCTCAATAAGTAAGGATTCCATCAAACAGTTTGAAAGCAATAAGGTTAATGAGAAACTCATTTTACTGCTGTGCACCTTAACAATGTTGAATATCACCTTATCCAATCACATTCATATACATTGATTTCTTCTTCATATGTAACTCACAAGTGATATATAATTCAATGAACATAAAATGTCAAAGTTTGACGACACTTAATTCATTCAGACTGACAAAGCATTATAGCTGTTGGAGAAAACTAATTTAAATATTGCAACAAAATACAGTCACAAGGATATTGAGGATTGCTAACCTTTTTAACCATTCGTTCTATCTCATGCCAGGAATGTATGAAGAAGACCATTCAACTATATGTTTGTGGCGACCTGCTTGTTATAAAGGAACTCACCCAGCCAACAAATATGTTGTCACCTGATCAATAGGCCACAATCGCCCAATCTGCAGTCTTTGACTACCCTGTTTGAAGACTCCAATCTGCAATCTATTCCCTGTGTAAACACCCAAACACCACTAATTCTAAACTTTGAACTTCATAGTCATAATGGTAATGAATATTGAAATATGGTGGCAACTTCCAAAAGTCACGATTTCCTCTTTAAATTTCTGCAGCTTCTCCTAACTCCACATCACCTAAAATTATTTCCCTTTGCAATGACTTTGCTCTTGATACTTTCCTATTCGCCAGCAGTTGGTAGTAATTAATTCAACCACCCTACAACTTATTTGATGCGACTTGAATCTTCAAAGGAAGCCACACCACTCAAAATATTAGAGGCGATCCTTCTCAATCCCGTATAGTGCTGATGTACGACATCCAAGCCATGGTTTGCCTTGTGAGCAGCTTGGACTTGTCAAACTTGTCTTTTTCTGCTCACCCATGTCACATTTTATAGTCAAAGTAGGAGGGTACATGTAATGTCCCCATTTTTGCTTGCCTCAGCATATCGTTGATATTTGACCCTTGTAGGCTAATACTTATGGTTAGAGGGTCCTATGAGGCAGATACTTGGACCTTTGGTGGCGTTATTTTCTCCAGAGCAAGGTATTGTTCAGGTTTGGCCTTTGCAGAGGATTTGGGACTCTGATATGCACACTTACTATTTATAATAAGTCACCTAATCAGTGGAGTCCAGTATTACTATTTTTAGCAGGGCTTCTGGATGCACAGTTGACTCAGTGGCTGACCTCCTGGTTCAGATAGAATGGAAAAATATTGTTTAATGAGCAACTTATGTTATTTGAATTATTATTAAAGTTAATCTTTAATAATAATTAATTTTTTATTCGAAAAGTGCATTATAATGTTATATTATAACTTTATGTCAATGGGGCCATTAAATGACTTAAAAGACATTAATTAAGTGCATTGAAAAGGGCGCCCATCTCATGAGACATTATAAAGTGCAAATATTAAAATATATTTAAATGATGAGAAGCTTCTAGAGGTCGACCTAAGTCATGAAAAAGTATATAAGCTATCAAAGCAAATGAAAAAAGATGGATTGATGATTTTGACATTGGGCTTTTGAAGAGTTCGTTGTGGAGAAGAAGAAACCTAGGGTTTCTGCAATTTCTGCAATTCTTGGTCATTGAGAATGAAATCTCTTATTGATTTTGCATTCCTGAGGTTGTGAAAGAACTTCTGAAGGATTGCCTGTCTGTGGGCTTCATATAGAGGTCCAGATTGTGCTTCATTGGAGAAGAAATCATAGAAGTTTTCAAGGGGTTTATTCTCAGCAAATTAGGAGATTGAAGAATTAATATTGGAGAACATTCTTATTGCTGGCTATGCCTTCTTTCTTTGGTACATGGGAGATTAATTGTGCATTTCCTTAGAGTTTATCTTCAGGAAACTTAAGGGTTTGAAGGGCAGATTAGAGACAATCCCTGCTGAAGTCTTTCATTGCTGCTAATACTTGTGTGGATGTCACGTGGGAATTATTGCATAGGCTGTACTGTTGTCTCAGGCCGTACCTTTGCTAGTAGCTGAAGGCGTGTGGATTTGAGTCAAACGCCTAAGGATCTAGGCTACATTCAACATCAATAAGGGCGCCTTGTTCATTGTTTCTATTTGGCAAATGTTTGGAGGTGGAGAAAAGTCTCTTTTGTGAGAGGTGTTGGATTTAATGAAGTTTGTTGTTGCTGATCATTAATATCAGATTTTTTCCATAGTATTACTTCAGTCATCTGGGTATGAAGATTAATGAATTTTTCAAACATTGTATGCAGGGTTGAAATGAATAGTAATCTAAGTTGTAATAAATGCATGGACTTTGCACATAATGTTTAATCTGATTTGAAGTTGATATCTCATTGTCAAGCATTTGTATATTTTGCAATTTATATATATGCATTTCATGCTCTCCTGGCAAAGTTTTGAAATTATCAAAACAAATAAACCATCAGCATAACACAAAGGCAGAAAATTTTGAATTGCAAGTGTCCACCTGGGGTGGGACACGACAGTACGACGTAGTCCTTTATTGTTGAGGATTATCTAAATTGTATGGCACTTCTTAAATCAATTCAAACACTTATTAAATCAATTCAACGACTCTTTGTAGAATTCATACGGACTAAGGACTTCACACCTCTTTGGGATTTATTGCTTGGTATGGCCTCCCAAGACTCCTTGATGAGGCGTGAGGCCTATCACAGGTGCACAACAGGTCTGAGAGTAATCGCCATGTTTGGAGAGGCGGCACAAAAGCAATCGACTCAACTGAGTGTTGATTTGGTTTAGTAAATAATAATATTTTATTCTCACAATCTGTACCTCCTTCAATATTTAATTTTGCAAATTTTCAATAAATTCCTCAAACTCTGAATGACCTGAAAACCTTCAACCTTGATATCAACCCAAATCTCTAAAATTTTTCTTTGAAAAAGGCTTTACAAATTTCCCAAATCGTTCAATCGATCATTGATGCATAATTGCGAATCTTGAATGAATCCACCAATCGATGGAATTGAATTGTCATTCAATCCACCATGAAACCCGAGGGTTTTCGTCCTCAAGCTCCTGAAAGCTAAGCTCTCCAAAATCTCGATAATAATTTTTCCAAAAGATATCAATGAATGCCTTTTCACCACCCTTTATACTCCACCACCTTTTAATATTTTATTATTAAATATTTTGCTCCAGCAAAGTAACTTTATTTAATATTTTCTCCATCTATTTAATAAAGTCACTTTAATAAATAATTAATTAATTAAATATAAATGTCCCAAAATATTATTTCAGGACAAATTAATACTTAATGAATGAAATTAAGCTCTGTGGTGGCTACTTGGAAATCAAGTACATTATATACCATCTGCTTGACTGGCTGTACAGCTTCTTTGTGGCTAGGCATGTGAGCTCCTAGTCTAAGCACTGCCATTTTGAGGGGCTTCTCATGTTGATCGGTGATGCTTTACCCATATGATTACTCTTCTTCCACTTTTGCATTGGAATCTTGAAATTTCATGGTGGGGGAAGCTGATTGATGATGCCCAAGAGTTTGTTCTTGCTGCACAGAGTTATATCAGACCTGTTTGGGGAGTTGTTATTGCTATTGGGTGTGATTCTCTTTCATAAAATGCTTTGCGAATGATATTTTCAGTGCTTTCGCTGTTAGGGAAGGTCATTTCAGCATTTTGGAGCGTTACTTGAGTAATTTCAGTCATATCAGACTTAATCAGACCATTGTTATCAGTAATATTTAGGTATAGCAGACCTGCACGAGTATTCCTCTTCGTGCTTGCAAGGTACTTTTCTGTCCTTTAATAGGTTGCCATTTGGCTCAATTCCAGAGTGCTACAGCAGTATTTCTATGATCAACACTTAAGATCAGTTTATATCAGCAAATACACTTCATGTATGGTGTTTTGTAATGCATGTGAAGCTAACTTGTAATCCTTCGGATTGTTATACCGCTGAATAGTTATCATTTCTATGTTGTAATGTAATGTCCCCTTTTGGGATTGCCCTAAATCTTGCCCTAGAATAAAAAATTTAATGTAGTTAGGGTTACAACTAACCAATTATATGCTTGAAGCAATATAAAACTTGGTTTAGGTCCTGCAATCATGTTAGACAATATTGGAAATATAATTCATATGATCAAAACAATATATAATAAATGTCTTGTTTATTTAAACCATGTAAAAATACATAACTATTTCAAAACTATATAAACTACACAGTATCCATCATGTATAGTGGAAGTTTAATCATAATAGGATTTGGATGAGAAACATGATAAGGCACCCAAAGCTATCCATGCTAAGCCCAAGAGCAGATATAGTATATACCATCCCTCTTGGCCCCAAGTGGCAGACACATAGGCATCCAACATGGGGTAGTGTACTTAGTGGATAAACTTGTATCTGCCTTCCCTATCCATGCTGCCTTATCCATCTTTCTTATGATTGAGACTCCTTGAATCCATCCCAACAACCAACCCATGTAGAGATTGGGCAGAAAGCTACAATAGGAGGCTTGTACTTGGAAAGAAATCTAGTATCTGCTCACCCTACTGGTATTTTCCCCACTCCTCCTCATGGTTGCTTGTTGAGAATTACAAACACTAAATATATCCAGATTTATAGAGATTATACAACAATAAATATCATTATACACAATAATCATGATAGAGCATACCACCATACTTGCTAAAATATAAGATTGCTATATTCTAAGATGCAAATATATTAACAAATGCTGACTTCTGCCCTTGTCTGCTGAGTGCAGATAATTATGGTTGATCTGCTCCAATTGCTTTGCTGTTTGATCTATATTTAATATTCAAGAGATATTGCTTTGTGTAAATCAAACGGATAAGAATCTATTATCCATATTCATTTTTAAGGAATCATAATTACTTATAAGGCTCAATAATTGCTGCAAGCATCATTATTGCAGTCGTATATATATATATATGTGTGTGTGTGTGTGTGTGTGTGTGTGTGTGTGTGTATGTAATTATATTAAACTTACTTCCCTTATTATGCATTTATCATTTGTCTTCATATATATATAATTATTTCTAATTGATATAAACTTATATATATTTATATATATATGTGTATATGTAATTATATTAAACTTACTTCCCTTATTATGCAGTTAGTCTTCATATATCTCACATTGAATCATCTTCTTACTCCCACATATTTCTTCTTGATATCTGCTCCAATTCCCAATTGATATTCCATTCCTTATCCTAATCTGCTCATACACTCTTCATGAATAAATCTGCTGATCTGTATTTTTCATATCTTTTTCTTTTTTTTTATACCATATTATGTCCTTATGTCTCTTATGAAGAGATATATCCTTTTGAATAGAGATAACCTCTTGAAAAGTCATGACTTTTTATTAAGGAATAATTTCTGCCTGTCCATTGACTTAATCACTGTCTTAAAATATGTGTTCTTTTAATTCCAAGTGTTGCTTTTATGCTGCCCTTAAAAACATACT